>JAVSCE010004952.1:0-31990 GCA_032199065.1 Smutsia gigantea | reverse complement strand
TTGAAACCTGAGGGGGAGAACATCACAGTGAGTTTCGTGAGTTTCATTTTCGCTTCCTATATCTCAGAGTGGGTTCTGGAAAAGCCTGCAACTTCCCAACACAGGTGAATACAAACAAAGGGAATGCACAAGAAAAGCCTGTTGATCTAGTCAAAAAGACAAGGAAAGGTGCAACCTTTCAAGTTAGAAATTTAGACATTATTTTTTCTACTTGAAGTACTATGGAAAAGATTTGGCTCCAGGCCCATCCCACAGGTGGCTGGGAGGAAACTTAGACTTAGGACACATCCAATCAAATCAGAGAAGGCTGAGGTGGGAGGCAGGACTTAAAAAATTTTTTTTATTTTGGTGTCTTTAATCTACAATTAACATGTGTGATATTATGGTTACTAAACTACTCACTTCATCAGGTCCTGCCCCACCAACCCCATTACGGTCACTGTCCATCAGTGTAGTGAGATGCTATAGAATCACTACTTATCTTCCCTGAGTTGTACAGCCCTCCCCGTGTCCCCCCAACATTATGTCTGCTAGTTGTAATGCCCCTTTTCCCCCCTTATCCCTCCCTTCCCACCCATCCTCCTCAGTTCCTTTCCCTTTGGTAACTATTAGTTGGTTCTTGGGTTCTGTGAGTCTGCTGCTGTTTTGTTCCTTCAGTTTTTCCTTTGTTCTTTTACTCCACCTATGAGGGAAATCATTTGGTAGTTTTCTTTCTCCACCTGGCTTATTTCACTGAGCATAATGCTCTCTAGCTCCATCCATGTTGTTGCAAATGGTAGGATTTGTTTTCTTCTTATGGCTGAATAATATTCCATTGTGTATATGTACCACATCTTCTTTATCCATTCATATACTGATGGACACTTAGGTTGCTTCCATTTCTTGGCTATTGTAAATAGTACTGCAATAAACATAGCAGTTCATCTGTCTTTTTCAAACTGGGCTGCTGCATTCTTAGGGTAAAATCCTAGGAGTGGGATTCCTGGGTCAAATGGTATTTCTATTCTGAGTTTTTTGAGGAACCTCCATATTGCTTTCCACAATGGTTGAACTAATTTGCATTCCCACCATAAATTTAGGAGGGTTCCCTTTTTTCCACATCCACGTCAACATTTGTTGTTTGTGTTTTGGATGTTGGCCATCCTCACTGGTGTGAGGTGATATTGTGGTTTTAATTTGCATTTCTCTGATGATTAGTGATGTGGAGCATCTTTTCATGTGCCTGTTGGCCATCTGAATTTCTTCTTTGGAGAAGTGTCTATTCATGTCCTCTACCTATTGAATTGGATTATTTGCTTTTTGTTTGTTCAGGTGTGTGAGTTCTTTATATATTTTAGATGTCAACCCTTTATCGGATGTGTCATTTATGAATATATTCTCCCATACTGTAGGATGTCTTTTTGTTCTACAGATGGTGTCTTTTGCTGTACAGAAGCTTTTCAGCTTGATATAGTCCCACTTGTTCATTTTTGCTTTTGTTTCCCTTGCCCAGGGAGATATGTTCATGAAGAAGTCGCTCATGTTTATGTCCAAGAGATTTTTGCCTATGTTTTATGGTTTCATGACTTACATTCAGGTCTTTGATCCATTTTCAGTTTACTTTTGTGTATGGGGTAGGACAGTAGTCCAGTTTCATTCTCTTACATGTAGCTGTCCAGTTTTTCCAACACCAGCTGCTAAAGAGGCTGTCATCTCCCCATTGTATACCCAATGCTCCTTGATCATATATTAATTTACCATATATGTTTGGGTTAATGTTTGGATTTTCTATTCTGTTCCACTGGTCTGTGGGTCTGTTTTTGTGCCATTACCAAATTGTCTTGATTACTGTGGCTTTGTAGTAGCGCTTGAAGTCAGGGAGCGTAATTCCCCCCGTTTTATTCCTCCTTCTCAGGATTGCTTTGGCTATTCGGGGTCTTTTGTGGTTCCAATGAATTTTAGAATTACTTGTTCCAGTTCATTGAAGAAAGCTGTTTGTATTTTGATAGGGATTGCATTGAATCTGTAGACTGCTTTAGGTAGTATACCCATTTTGACAATTTATTGTTCCGAGCCAAGAGCATGGGATGCATTTCCATTTTTTAGTGTCCTCTTTCATTTCTCTTAGGAGCGTTTTGTAGTTTTCAGAGTACAGGTCTTTCACCTCCTTCGTTAGGTTTATTCCTAGGTATTTTATTCTTTTTGAAGCAGTCATGAATGGAATTGTTTTCCTGATTTCTCTGTTAGCTCATCATTACTGTATAGGAAATCAACAGATTTCTGTGTGTTAATTTTGTATCCTGCAACTTTGCTGAATTCAGATATTAGTTCTAGTAGTTTTGGAGTGGAGTCTTAAGGGTTTTTTATGTACAGTATCATGTCATCTGCAAATAGTGACAATTTGACTTCTTCTTTACCAATCTGGATGCATTCTATTTCTTAGTTTTGTCTGATTGCCGTGGCTAGGACCTCCAGTACTATGTTGAATAACAGTGGAGAGAGCGGGCATCCCTGTCTTGTTCCCAATCTTAGATGAAAAGCTTTCAGCTTCTCGCTGTTAAGTATGATGTTAGCTGTGGGTTTGTCATATATGGCCTTTATGATGTTTAGGTACTTGCCCTCTATAAACATTTTGTTGAGAGTTTTTATCACGAATCGATGTTGAATTTTCTCAAATGCTTTTTCAGCATCTATGGAGATGATCATGTGGTTTTTATTCTTCTTTTTGTTGGTGTGGTAGATGATGTTGATGGATTTTCGAATGTTGTACCATCTTTGCATACCTGAGATGAATCCCACTTGATCATGGTGTATGATCCTCTTGATGTATTTTTGAATTCAGTTTGCTAATATTTTGTTGAGTATTTTTGCATCTACGTTCATCAGGGATATTGGTCTGTAATTTTCTTTTTTGGTGACGTCCAGGTTTTGGTATTGTAGTGATGCTGGCTTCCTAGAATGAATTTGGAAGTATTCCCTCCTCTTCTATTTTCTAGAAAACTTTAAGGAGAATGGGTGTTATTTCTTCTCTATATTCTGGTAGAATTCAGAGGTGAATCCATCTGGCTTGGGGGTTTTGTTCCTGGGTAATTGTTTGATTATCAATTCAGTTTTATTGTGGGTGATTGGTCTGCTTAGTTTTTCTGTTTCTTGCTTGGTCAGTCTTGGGAGGTTGTATTTTTCTAAGAAGTTGTCCATTTCTTCTATGTTTTCCAGCTTGTTAGCATATAGATTCTCCTGGTATTCTCTTATAATTCTTTGTTTTTCTGTGGGGTCCGTCGTGATTTTTCCTTTCTCATTTCTGTATCTGTGTATGTGTGTAGATTCTCTTTTCTCTTAATAAGTCTGGCTAGGGGTTTATCTATTTTTAGTTTTTCAAAGAACCAGCTCTTGGTTTCATTGATTTTTTTTCTATTGTTTTATTCTTCTCAACTTTATTTCTTCTCTGATCTTTATTATGTCCCTCCTTCTGGTGACTTTGGGCCTCATTTGTTGTTCTTTTACCAATTTCAGTAATTGGGTCTTTAGATTATTCATTTGGGATTGTTCTTCTTTACATAGGCCTGGATTGCAATATACTTTCCTCTTAGAACTGCCTTTGCTGCATCCCACAGAATTTGTGGCTTTGTGTTATTGTTCTTATTGGTCTCCAAATATTCTTTGATCTGTTTAATTTGTTCGTTGACCTATTGATTATCTAGGAGAATGTTGTTAAGTCTCCATGTATTTGTGAGCCTTTTTGATTTCTTTCTAAAATTTATTTCTAGTTTTATACCTTTGTGATCTGAGAAGTTGGTTGGTAGAATTTCAATATTTTTGAATTTACTGAGGTTCTTTTGTGGCCTAGTATGTGGTCTATTCTGGAAAATGTTCATGTGCACTTGAGAAGAATGTGTATCCTGTTGCTTTTCAGTGTAGAGTTCTGTAGATGTCTGTTAGGGCCATCTGTTGTAGTGTGTTGTTCAGTGCCTCTGTGTCTTTACTTAATTTCTGTCCGGTTGATCTGTCCTTTGGAGTGAGTGGTGTGTTGAAGTCTCCTAAAATGAATGCATTGCTGTCTATTTCCTCCTTTAATTCTGTTAGTATTTATCTCACATATGTCAGCGCTCCTGTGTTGGGTGCATATATATTTATAATGGTTATATCTTCTTGTTGGACTGACCCCTTTATCATTATGTAATGTCCTTCTTTATCTCTTGCTGCTTTCTTCGTTTTGAAGTCTATTTTGTCTGATACAAATACTGCAACTCCTGCTTTTTTTTCTCTTTGTTTGCATGAAATATCTGTTTCCATCCCTTCACTTTTAGTCTGTGTATATCTTTGGGTTTGAGGTGAGTCTCTTGTAAGCAGCATATAGATGGGTCTTGCTTTTTTATCCATTCTATTACTCTGTGTCTTTTGATTGGTACATTCTGTCCATTTACATTTAGGGTGATTATCGATAGATATGTATTTATTGCCATTGCAAGCTTTAGATTCATGCTTACCAAAGGTTCAGGGGTTGCTTCTTAACTATCTAACAATCTAACTTAACTTGTTACGTTATTGTAAACACAGTCTGATGTTTCCTTATTTCTCTCCCTTCTTATTTTTCCTCCTCCATTCTTTGTATACTAGGTGTTTTATTCTTTGCCTTTAGTTAGTATTTGGATGGTCTGCTCTCTTTTCTATGATGTTATTTTCTCTGGTGACCTCTTTTTAGCCTTAGGAGTGCTTCCATCTAGAGCAGTCCTTTTAAGATATCCTGTAGAGGTGGTTTATGGGAGGCAAACTCTCTCAGCTTTTGTTTGTCTGGAAATTGTTTAAACCCTCGTCATATTCAAATGATAATCGTGCTGGATACAGTATTCTTGGTTCGAGGCCCTTCTGTTTCATTACGTTAAATATATCATGCCATTCTCTCCTGGCTTGTAAGGTTTCTCTTGAGAAGTCTGATGATAGTCTGATGTATTTTCCTTTGTAGGTGATCTTTTTTCTCTCTCTAGCTGCCTTTAATACTCTGTCCTTATCTTTGATCTTTGCCATTTTAATTATTACGTGTCTTGGTGTTGTCTTCCTTGGGTCCCTTGTGTTGGGAGATCTGTGGGCTTCCGTGGACTGTGAGACTATTTCCTTCCCCAGCTTGGGTACGTTTTCAGCAATTATTTCTTCAAAGACACTTTCTATCCCTTTTTCTATCTCTTCTTACCCTGGTACTCCTATAATGCGAATATTGTTCGGTTTGGATTGGTCAGGTCACACAGTTCTCTTAATATTCTTTCATTCCTAGAGATCCTTTTATCTCACTCTGCCTCAGCTTCTCTGTATTCCTGTTCTCTGATTTCTGTTCCTTTAGCAGTCTCTTACATCTCTTCCAGTCTGCTGTAAGCCCGTTTTGCATTGTCTCATTTTTGCATTGTCTTTCCTTCCTTCCCTTGCTTCCTCCCTCAGCTCTTGCATATTTCTCTGTAGTTCCATCCGTATGGTTGTGACTTTTATTCCAAATTCTTTTTCAGGAAGATTGTGCATTTCCATCCCATCAGGCTCCCTCTCTGGCATTGTCTGGGTCTGGGTAAGCTTTGTTTGTACCATATTCCTGTGTTTTTTCATGGCAATATAAATGGTCGGTGGTAGGTGCCCCGTATGTCAGCTGGGCTCTTTAAGACTTCAAAAGAAAAAGAAAAGAAAAAAAAAACACCCACTGGGAGTGGATTCTGTGAGGATGCTGTAGGTGTCGCTGCTGCTCCACTATTTGGCATCTGCAGCTGCAGCCCTCTGTGGGAAGTCTCAGTGGGGCTACATTTTCCCAGTCGCCAGCCAAGGGCGTCTGAAATTCCCCCGGACTCCCAGCCTGCTGGCCTGAGTGTGGTGGAACGATCTTGCTCCTCCTTGGGCCCGTCTCTTTAAGCCCGCTATAAAAGAGCACACTTTTCTTTTGTCCTGGGGAGCCGGCTGAGAGGACCCGGTTGTGTTCCCTGGCTCAGATCCTGCACCCTCTGTCTCTCCAGTATCCGATACACCATGCGATGTGTGTCTGTGCTCCCAGTGCAGATCACCAGGGCCTGGTTATTTGGCAGTCCTGTGCTTCCACTCCCTCCCCGCTCTGAATCCTCTCCTTCCTCTTGTGCACTGGGGTAGGGGAGTGCTCGGGTTCCGCCAGGTCGCAGTTCCGTATCTTACCCGCTTCGCTAGGTGCTGATTCCTCTCAGGTGTAGATGCAGGCTGGGTGCTGTCCTGTATCTTCTTGTCTCTCTTTTAGGAATAGTTGTATTTGTTGTATTTTCATATATATATATATGGTTTTTGGAGGAGATTTCTGCTGCCCTGCTCAAGCCGCCATCTTCCCAGAAGTTGGGAGGCAGGACTTTTATATTCACCAAGTGGAAAAAATACCCTTCAGTATTAGTGGAGACTTCCTGTCCCACTTTTATTTAATAAGGCACTCTCTTTTCTGCCACATGGGTGGTAGAGGAGGCCTAGTGTAGATTAAGGACTTTCACTATTATGCAGCAATACTGGAACACACCACTGTTGTGTCAGTGTAGGCTACATGTGGAGTAGTATCAAGGGTCCTACCAGTAAGATTGGGCTCAGTAGAAACCTTGTGGAGAACCTGAACTCTTTCCCCACTTAATAGCAGTGAAGAGCCCCTTCCTTCTGGTGTCCAAGCAGGCTAATTCAGGGACCTATCCATTTCCAATCCCACCTGAAAGTAAGGTGATGTTCCTTCAGCCACTGGTACAATGTCAGAGACCTACTAAACAAATTTAAATGAGATCTAGGGTTGTTAATATAATACACAAAATGTCCAGGTTTCAATTTAAAATGACTTGTTATACCAAAAGCCAGGAAAATCTCAACTTGAATGAGGAAACATAAGCATATCTGAACCAGAAAGAGATGTCAACATCAGAGTGACATAAATGTTAAAATTATTTACCAGATATCTGTCAAGCAGGCTGTATAAAAATGCTTCAGTATTCATTATGAACATATTTGAAACAAATGAAAAAATAGAAAATCTGAACAAAGAAATTGAACATATAAGGAAGAATGAAATAGGTATTTTAGAATTGAAAACAGTTGAATTAAAAACTTCAACAGATGGGCTGAACAGCAGAAAGCAGAGAACAAAGGAAAAACTCAGTGAGCTTGAAGACAAAACAATAGAAATGATCTAGTATGAACAGCAGAAAGAAAACATAAAAAAATAGCAGATTGGTGGGGCCTGTGGGACAATGACAAGAGTACATACATAACGTCCCTTGAGTCTCAGAAGGAGACTGGATCTGAAAAAGTGTTAGACAATGGATATAAATTTCCCAATTTTGGCAAAAACACAAACCTGCAGATCTGAAAAGCAGAGGAAACCCTAAACAGAATAAATAGAATAAATCTGTATCAAGATGTACCAGTCAAACTTCTGAAAACTAGAGACCAAGAAAATGTCTTGAAAGCATGAAGAAATATATGACATTATTTTATATAGGTGTGGGATTAATATATAAATCAAGTATAGAAATCAAATGTATAATCATACATGACTTGATTATTTTTCCTGTGTGATAAAGAAGGGAACAATCAAGACCAAAACAGTTCCTGTGACGTGATTGCCCTTGCTATTGTTTCAATACGATGTAAGATGTTGTGTCCCAGGGGACTGGAGACTGCTGAGAATTAAGTTTAGAGTTAGTTAATGATTGTGTGTTAAGCCACGCACACAGAATTCTATTGTTGTTAACATTATTTGCCCAATAAATACAAAAGGTGCCCTCTCAGCACCACTCTTGCTCAGTTAAGCCTCACGTCCCCTGGCTGGTCCTTTCAGATCTTCAATATCTCATCATGTCTCCTCCCTTATCTGCGAGTCAGAAGCAGGGACGGACTTACAAGTGGTGCCTGAACAGGAGCCTGAAACTCAGAGCAGGGAAGCTCCGAAGATCGTCAATCCAGTAAGACGCCCAGGAAAGTGTACGTAGGGACAGGATCGGGACATCAGGGACACTATAATGGCCAACATGAAACCAAAGCAGATAAACTGGAGGATTACTTATAATTACTCCGTGCTCTCCTAAAAACATCAGGGGTGAAAATTTCTAAAAGAGATTTTGCGCAACTTCATAAATATATTAAAAAATTTTGTTACTCTTGCCCCCACAAGGAACCCTCAGACAAGCTGATTGGAGTAAAAGTGATTTCAGAAAGGCTGACAGACAGGGAAACATTATCCCTGTTCCTGTTTGGGTGGATCAGTGGCCCCTCCATAAAGAGAAACTGGCAGCTTTATACACATTAGTTCAAGAACAGCTTCAGCTAATAGATTAAAATTTTCCACAAGCCCGTGGAATTCCCCTATATTCATTATAAAAAAAGAAGTCCAGAAAAGGGAGACTCTTACATGACTTAAGACAAATTAATGCAGTCCTTAAACCTATGGGTCCTTTACAAAAAGGCTTCCCTTCTCCAGCTATGATTCCGAAAGACTGGGACATGGCTATCATTGATCTTAAAGATTGTTTTTTTACAATTCCTTTAATTTTGCAGATAGGGAAAATTTTGCTTTTACTGTACTCCTTAAATTTACAAGCTCCTTCAGAAAGATTCCAATAGAAAGTACTTCCTCAAGGAATGTTAAACAGCCCTACAATTTGTTAAAATTATGTGCACAGGGCTCTGTTGTCCCCTCCTGGCATGAGCCAGGAGCTCTGTCTGTCCTTTCACCATATCTCTAAATAAAAGCCTCCCCTTAGCTCTCCTACCTTGACTGTTTCCTAAGTTCATTCTTTGACTCCACAAACAAGAACCCCGGCATAATTCTTGGGGGCTCGTCCAGGATAACTTCAGAGGTGAGTATCAGCATCCAAGCCTGCCTTTTCTTTCACTGTCCTTATAGAAGGAAGCCGTCTGTGGCACACAACATCAGGCCGCTCATCAACCACTTAAATGGGACTAGCCTGGATGCTGATCTCAAAGTCTTGAGCGACAGGTTTCCCTGCATTTCCCTCAGTGGATCCCCCGTCTCCCTTGGGAGCCAGGAAAGTCACCTGAATGGAAGCCAGGATTTCCCTTCAGAGGCATGTCCTTGGATGCGAGGGACTGAGGAAAGCTGTGGGCAACTGCGAGAGTCTAAGCTTCTCAAAGGTCCACGTGTCTGGAATCAGACCCTGACAGCCCAACTGGGTATCCATGAGGAGTGACTATCTATCTCTGACTCCCAACCTGCTTCTTGAGGCCGCCCTGGCCTCTGAGTGAAGCAGGGGACATTCCTTAACTCTATTCTAACTTCATCAGTTTCACGGAACCTGATTGCCCACCACTGCATGGTAAGAGATTGTTCTTATTCCTGACTAAATGCTGTACTCTTTATCTGATAAAATGTGTCTGAGCACCCGTTAGCCTCTTAAAAGATGATTAGCGTCGGCTACCAGTCTTAAGTCTCTGATTAGAAAGGCTTGGCCCCTGAGAGAAGTATACAATATAATACAGTTATACAGCTAAATATATTTTGATGAAGGAAAATGGTCAAAAATCTCATAGACTACAATATGGAACTAGTTTTCTAAATTTTTTTAGTGAAAATCTATTCGGTTCATTATTATCTTTAAAAATTGTGAGGTTTTTAAACTAGACTCTGAAATGGAAGAAATTTATCTTCTGCAGTACAGCCTGGCTTTAAATAACTGGTGCTGGAATTGTACTTGCATTTCATTTCCAGCTCCCTAGACACACACAGTCCCTATCAGTTCAGAGGCTTCATGAGCCCTGTTCATCTGGGGCCATCTAAACCTTAACCCAGTTATGTAAACTATTCACTCTTAAGAGTGTATTCTTGAAAATTGAGATATTTTTAATCAAGTAAGCTAAAAAGAAAGAAGGCAATTGAATGTTAATAACTCAAATCTTTGTATCAGTTTGTCTGTGTATATGTTCACTTATGGAAAGTGTTGCTAACTGTAGTCATTACGTCTCAATCTGTATGTTTGTGTGTCTAAGTGTGTAAATGAAAAATATTTTTCTGCCTCTGGATGGTATTAATAAAAATTGATTTAAACAAGCGCTTGTGAAAACTGGTCATTCTAAAACTTCCAGAAAACTCTAATAGAAAATATTAAGCATTAATGCTAATTTAAGTTGAACTGAAACAGACATATCCTTATGGTTATCAGCTGCCTAAGTTTACCTAAATCATTTAAGTTGATGTTATCTGTTCAATCTTTCAAGAAAAACATGCTTAAAAAGGGGCTTGACTTTGTCTAATATTTGGTAAAAGTAAGTTTGTGAGTAATCTAGCATGGTTGGTAGGAATGAGTAAACTAAGGTAGCAAGTAAACATCTTAATAAAGTGTGTTAATGTGTTACAGTATGTATACCTACAAACTGTGACAATCTTTGTGGTACCCTAAAACCTTAATGTTTTGCTAAGTAGGCATGTTTTGTGCTTAGAGATTATGCTGTAAAGCACATGGTTCCAGAAATTTTAAATTGTGTTCATAAATTTGTGAAAGAATGCTAGTGTAACAGTTTACAATAGACTATTTCTCAGTGTTCACTGAAAATTAAGGTTCCTAATGGTTTTAAGTTCTAAATAAACTACTTAAAGTAATAAAACATCTCTGCTTGCTAGAAAAGATGTGTTTTAATAAGAGAAGGTGTAAGGAATGGGAATTCATCTTGTTGAGGGTAAAAGAAGGTAACTGTTCTAAAGTACAGCTGTTTATTTAAAGAGGGAGAACTCTGAATGTAAAAAGAAATTGTAGAAAGTTTGTGGAAAAATTGATACAGTCATGCTATGTGGAATTAAAGCAAATAAGTCTTGATATCAAGTACACAGCAAAACTAGAATTTTTTGTTTGTTAAAAGAGCAAAGGATTATTAGTCTGCTGTTAATGTTAAAAGATTGTAAAGGATGTTCTAATTGTTTTATCAAAGCAGTTTCTCATGCTTAAAGTCTCAATGAGTTGTCTAAGTACTGTGTAACCTTCTGTATTTGCCTTTAATCTTTTATTGTCATTCTGATTAAATAGATAATTATTGTTCCATAGTGACCTATGATTCTATTTAAACAAGTGACTTAACTTTCTTCTGACAGCTTCCCAGAATCAAATTCAGAAAGGTGCCTTTTACCTCTAGTTAACTCTGATATTTTCCAGAGGGCCTCTGGAACAGGTCAGAGGAATTTTTCTCCACATTGGGGAAAATATTTGGCTAATTTGGCTTGTTTATCTGATATATAATTACCTACTGAATTACCTGGAAAGCACTGCCAAAGGGAATGATGCTAAACTTTGTTACTGAATGTTTTATGTTGCAGAAATATCCGAATTTCCTTATGTCAACTGCCTTACACTAAGCTCTCATCAGATCTTTAACTACTGTCATTTGAAAGTCTTTTGTCATTAATAGTCACTGTTTATTACTCCTAAACTAGTAAAGAACTAGATTTCAGCAGAGCAAGTTATTACTTACATGAGATTAAGTAAAGAAAATTATTTTGTGGCTTTTTGTTTCAAATGTTGCAGATAGTGTTTTAAGCTTTTTCTCTTAAGCTGACTGACAACAGTTTAGTAAATGACAGTACCTTTCTAAGCAGAATTGAAACATTTATCTTTCTCCCTACTTGACCCCTCCAGAATTTAAAAACTTTCGGTGAGTATTTTTATATTTTATGGCAGTATGTTTATTTGCATAAGCTCAACAAGAATCTGCTTTCCTTATAACAGGACCAATTAAAAACACTGGTTATATTACTAAGGCTTTGACTGGAATGTCATAACCTGAGAGACACGTGCATAAACTCAAACATGAACAGCTTTAAGGAACTAAGATTAACTTTATAGAACCAACAAAGCCCCTTGGAAGAACTGGCCTGGTAACTTGCTTACAGGGTTCCCAGCAGCCTTACCAGGTGAGTAAGGAAGGTCACTTCCTGGCAGGTGCAGGAACCTCAAAATGTCTTAGGGACCTCAAGAAGAGAGGAATTCACCCAAATCTGCAGGTACTGCAGGCAAAACCTGATGGCAAATCTGGCTTGGCTTTCTGGCCTCGAGAGGCCTTTAAGAGTCCAATCTGAAATTCCTTATAAAAAGTTCCAGCAAAGCGCATTTAAAAGAGCCTATGTAATCAATTGCTCTTCTTGCTGCACTTCTGCAAATAATCAGGCCAAGTGTTAATTAGTTTCTTAATCTGGTTACTTCTAATAAAAATGAGGGTGATTTTATAGAAAACTATTGTTTCAATAATGCAGACTTATCTGTACTAAATCCTAATACTAGTCATTGGGACGTAGACTAGATCCAGAATTCTCATTTCCCCAAAATATCTAGCTATGATTTTCCAGATGTTTTAGTTTTCTCCCATCATTTCAATTAAAATTTTACTGATTCTAATCCTCATATTCAGCTATGCATTCTTAATCTTGTCAAGTTTGTCCTTCCAGAATGGAAAATCCAACTCCAGATATTGCTACTTACCTAATAACATGATTTGTTCTATCTTGCCTAGAAGCCATAAAACTGCAAGTAGTAATAGAAATGTAACCCAAGAATAGAAGTGCCCATCTTCCGAGGCCCTCTCAACTGACCAGTGATGAAGACCTAACTGCACCCTTTACTGTCCCCCCTCTCAGCAAGAAGCAGCCAGAACAGTCGCTGCCCCCTTTCCCTAGCAGTAGCTAGGGTCTCTATCTGTAGAGGGGGGAATGAGACAGGGACCATAAGCTTAGAACAGGGTGAGGGCCTCCAGAAAAAGCAAGGCAGGATATTCGCAGTCAGCAATGTAACTGCATGCAAGGAAATCCCCTACCAAAACTCGGTGTTAAACATTAAGCTCTAGAGTCATTCTTCAGTGAGATGAGTAAAGCTCAAAAGGCTAAGAGCAACTTGGCCTGGAATGTTTGAGTGTTCCACAAATAAGAAGGGTATCTCAGCATAACCCATGACTTCACTGTAAACAGCCCTAGCAAACAGACAACAACCCATCCCACCTTAGGACTGGGCAGGTGGTACAAGTCCACACCCTAAGCCCTCTCTTCACATTATCAAAGTATATGTGATGTGGGATGCATCCTTCCTGCTCTAATAGATTGTCCTGGAAATAGTCATGAAAGATTTCTCTGGGCTCTGCTGTCTGATTGTGATGACAACTTGAAGCTTTTAGATCCCACCTCTGCTGCAGTTGCAGCTGCATTCATCCTGCCAGTTCCTGGACTTGTTGGTGGAATGCAAAATGAAATATCTAAGTTAGCCTGTGCATACAGTAAGACAACGAATTTGCTTCCATATTATCTGAACTCAATCAAGGATTGGGGGAAGTGCGAATAGCAGTACTCCAGAATCGTGCTACTATAGACTATCTGCTGTGAAATGAACACCTGGGATGTGAACAGTTTCCAGGAATGTGTTGTTTTAATTTGTCTGATTTTTCTCAATCTATTCCAGATCAGTTAGACAATATTCAGCATATTATTAATAAGTTTTCACAAATGCCTGGGTTTACCTAACTGGTTTTCTTGGTTTCATTGGATATGGCCAGTAATTGTACATCTGCTTTTGTTATATATCTGTACTCCTGCTCTGTTAATGTGTGTACATAATTTAATTAATAGTTTGCTAAAACCTATACATGCTTACGTTACTCTACAAGAAGTTATGTCAAAGTAATAATCTCATATTTTCTTCCTTTGCTACTTCTATAGCTTTTCTTTTTCCTTCCTAAATACAGCCCTTTACTACAATTCGTGCCTCATACTTAAAATTACTGTGTATCATAATCCTTCCAGCTGGTAAAGATACCTCAAGACAAGTGCTGGGCATAGAAGCCATGAGGCATAAATCTGCAAAGAAGTAAAAAGCTAACCTTTTCAAAAACTATTGCTTCTCTCTCACCAACTTTACATCTCCTTGTATGGCCCTGGAAGATGGCTGGTTAGTCAGAGACGAGTAAGATTCCTCAAGAGAGGAACAACCTAAGACAGGTACAGTCGCAGAGGGGCCATCAGGTGAGAAATTGGGGGTCAACAGAGGTGAGGCTTAGACCCTCACCCCCTCAGTTTTGAGAGAAATCTGCACCCTTGACTGTTTTGTCGCCCTTGTCTAGTGCAGATCCATACCTAGTCTATAGGCACAGGCCTAACCACCTACACTTGCTTTCCTACTGCACTAAACTCTACTTTCCATCTTTATTTTACATCACGAGACTTAAAAGATAGATTATCTTTTATGAAAAGGTAAACTGTGTTAAAAAGTTTTCTATTAGAAACTTATCTTTACTATGTCTACCAACTACTTAAACATTTTATTAAAAAAAATAAGGGAGGCTTAGTTCAACCATTGTGGAAAGCAGTATGGAGGTTCCTCAAAAAACTCAAAATAGAAATACCATTTGACCCAGGAATTCCACTCCTAGGAATTTACCATAAAAATGCAGCAGCCCAGTTTGAAAAAGACATATGCATTCCTATGTTTATCGCAGAACTATTTACAATAGCCAAGAAATGGAAGCAACCTAAGTGTCCATCAGTAGATGATAAAGAAGTGGTACATATACACAATGGAATATTATTCAGCCATAAGAAAAAAACAAATCCTACCATTTGCAACAACATGGATGGAACTAGAGGGTATTATGCTCAGTGAAATAAGCCAAGCGGAGAAAGACAAGTATCAAATGATTCCACTCATCTATGGAGTATAAGAACAAAGAAAAAACTGAAGGAACGAAATAGCAGCAGACTCACAGAACCCAAGAATGGACTAACAGTTACAAAGGGAAAGGAACTGGGGAAGATGGGTGGGAAGGGAGGGATAAGGGGTAAAAAGGGGTATTACAATTAGCACACAATGTAGCAGGGGGGGAATATGGGGAAGGCAGTATAACAGAGAAGACAAGTAGTGAATTTATAGCATCTTAGTGTGCTGATGGACAGTGACTGTAATGGGGTATGTGGTGGGGTCTTGGTAATAGGAGGAGTCTAGTAACCATAGTATTGTTCATGCAATTATACATTAATAATAACAAAATAAAATAAGGGGGAAATGTATTAATATATAAAGTATAGAAATCAAATGTATAATAATACATGGCTTGATTATTTTTCCTGTAATCCCTGATATGTGATCAAGAACAGATCAAGACCAAAAGAGTTTCTGTGACGTGATTGCCCTTGCTACTGTTTCAATACCATGTAAGGCGTCACACCCCAGGACACTGGAGACTGCCGAGAATTAAGTTTAGAGTTAATGATTGTGTATTAAGTCCCCCATACAATTCTATTCTTAACATTTATTTGCTCAATAAATAACAAAAGGTGCCCTCTCAGCACCACTCTTGCGCTGTTAAGCCTCAAGTCCCCTGGTCGGTCCTTTCAGATCTTAGACATCTCATCATGCGTCCTCCCTTATCTGCAGGTCAGAAGCAGGGAGGGACCAACATAAAGCAGAAAAATAATTCAGATGATAGTGGATTCTCACACAGAAACCATGAAGGCCAACGGGTGGCAGAGCATTTTTCAAGGATAAAATATAAGATGTCAACTCAGAATTCTATATCCATAGAAAATATCCTTTAGGAAAAAGGGGAAATCAAGACATTCTTAAATTAAAATTAAGGAAATGTGTCACCAGTAGACTTACCTTTAAAAAAAATGGCTAAAGGAAGTTCTCTAAACAGAAAGATAAAAGAAGAAATCTTGAAGAAAGGGCACTAGAAAGATTAAAAATATAGGCACATACAGATTTTTCTTCTCTTCAGTTTTCTAAATAACCCTGACTGTTGAAGCAAAAATTTAACAATTTGATGTGGCTGTCCATGTATACAATATGAAAAATGTTTAAGATACTTATGAATTAAGGAGGGTAAAATGACATGGGGAAAGTAATGTTTCTACACATCATTTCAAATGATAAAACATCAATACCAGAAAATGTTATAAGACCTAATTACGTTAAAAAAATCTGAAGTCTGGAAATTGTTATTAGGGCATACAGCTAATGAGGAAACATTTAAGGGAGTCTACTAAATCTTGGTAAGAACAACAAGGGTCTTTGGCACTGGAGCCATGGTATGTTCCCTCCCCATTCCCTTCTTAGCTTTTTGGAAGCTTTGCTCTGGGTCGTTGTGGCTGGATCCCTGTTCTTCAGCCACTAAAGAATATGACATATCAGAGAGTGGTAGTCTTCCAGCATTCTTGTCTTGCCAATGGATTTCAGCCCCAGAAAAGTTCACTATGGATTCAGTGAGACTGAAAAAGTGACAATGGAATGTTCTTGGGGTGAACGGGTTTATGCCCAACTTTATTCCCATAGTGGCAGGTCAATCACTGTAGAATCCCATCCACTCAGCAAGCCCAAATGCAGCAAGCCAGTCCTTACTGCTAAGCTGCTCCTTCCACAACTGTAGGCAATAAACTATTATTGACTGAGTCACTATGTAAAGAGCTCTGTCCAGTGCTTTAGGTGGAGGCAGAGATGAAGGAGGGTTGTAGACCTGCATACGTAATTCTATTGCTCAATCTATCACTGGGAGAACAGGCTGGGTAATAAACTCTTTTACCCCAAGAACGTTCCATTGCCATTCCTTGGTCTCACTGAATCCATAGTGAACTTGCCCGGGGCTGAAACCCATTGGCAAAACAATAGGTAAAATGAGGGGAAAAAAAACTTCAGCAAAAGGACTCAACAGGTTTTGACTGGCAGAAGAAATTAGAAACAGTGGAGGCTTGAACATTTTGACATATTGAAAGTGCTGGCATCAAAACGGTTATGTTGTAGGTCAGAATAAGTGAACATTCAGTGTTGAAAGAAAAAACATGCATATATATATAATTGGTGAAATATATATACATAATGTCACTCATATAACATCCAGAAATGTAATGTTTGACAGCACAAATGTGGGTCAGAGCAAAACTGTATTGGAATAAGAAAATTACACCTGATGGAAACTCAAACCAACAGGAATAAATAAGGAGAACCAGAAATGGTAAATAGGAAGATAACAAACTCTATAAATTTAAATTTATTCTTTACATATATAGAATACTTCAGACCCAACAATAGAAGAATACACATTCTTAAGTGCATATGGAACATTTTCTAGTGTAGTAGACAATACACAAGGTCATCAATCAAGCCTCTATAAATTTAAAGAATGCAAAGTATGTCTCTGATCACAATGGGGTAAAATTAGGAATTAACAATGAGATTTTGGAAATACACAAGTATGGACAAATTAAACAGCACAGAAATAACTAACAAGTCAAAAAAGCCCAATGGAAGTTAGAACTTTGACGTGAATTAAAATGAACCTACAACATACCAAAACTCGATGCAGCTAAAGCAATATTTAGATGAAAATTTATAGTAGTAAATGCCTATATTGAAAATGAAGAAAGATACCAAATTAATAGCCTCCCACTTTAAAACAGTGGAAAAATAAGAGCAAACTAAATCCAAAGCAACCAGAGGAAGTAAATAATAAAGGGTAGAGTGGAAATCAATGAAATAGTGAATCATAATACAACCAACAACTGGTGGAAACCAAAAGCTGATTCTATGAAAAGACCAACAAAACTGACAAACATTTTGCTAGATTCACCAAGCGGGGCAGGAAGAAGAGAGAATTATTAAGTGATTAAAAACTGCTGAATCTGACTCAGCAAGAGATAGAAAATATAAATAGACCTATAATAAAAAGATTGAGTTAATCAAAATACTATCCCTAAAGAAAAGTTGAACTTGGACGGTGAATTCTACCAAACATTTAAGGACAAATGCATAGAAATTTTTTATAAACTCCAAAAATAGAACAGGAAAGAACATTCTGAACTCACTCTATGAGGCCAGTATTACTCTGATGCCAAAACCAGAAAATGACATCACAAGAAAACTATAGACCAATACTTCTTATAAATATAGATGTAAATTTCTTAATAAAACCTAGCAAACAATCTAGCAATGTATACAAAGGGTTGTACTTCATCCATGTGGGATTTATTCCAGAATGCAGGGTTTAACATCCCCAAATCAATATTATAGGCCATATCAATAAAACAAAGGACAAAACACATGGTTATCTCAATACACTCAGGAAAGCATCTGACATTTAACACTTTCAATTATAAAAACGTTAAATTAGGAGAAGGTAAATTTATCAGTGGTAATTGGCATATGTTAAAAAACAATAGCTGGCATCATACAAAATGTCCAAAGACTAATGTTTTTTCTCCCTAAGATCAAGAACAGGATAAGGATGTTCTCTCTTGCCACTTCTATTTGACACTTGACTAAAAGTTTTAGCCAGGGGAATTAGGCTAGAAAAATAAAAGAATGCAGATAAGAAACGAATTAATGCTTTCTCTATTTGTATGTGACGTAGTCTTTTTTCTTTGTTTTTATTAAAGTATCATTGATATACAATCATGATCGTTTACATAAACAACAGTGGGTTCAGCATTCACCCATATTATCAAGCCCTCACACCCTCTATCGTGGTCACTTCTATCACTATAATAAGATGTTACAGATTCATTAACTGTCTTTGTGCTGTATTCATGACCTTACCTGTATTGTGATTGGGAATTACAGTACCACTTAATACACTTTTCCCTCCCCGTTTATCCTCCTGAACCCCACCCTTTTGGTAACCACTAGTCCTTCTCGCTATGAGTCTACTGCTATGTTCAATTTTGCTTTGCTTTTATACTCCACAAATAAGTGAAATCATTTGGTATTTGTCTTTACCTGCCTGGCTTATTTACTGAGCATAATACCCTCTTAGATAAATCCACATTGTTGAATGGCTGAATAATATTCCATTGTGTATATGTACCACATCTTTATCCATCTATTGATGGACACTTAGATTGCTTCCATATTTTGGCTATTGTAAATAGTGCAGTGATAAACATAGGGGTGCATATGTCTTTGAATCAGGGGTTTTGTTTCCTTTGGATATATATCACTAGGAATGATAATACTGGGTCAAGTGGTATTTGTATTTTTAGTTTTTTGCGGAATCCCCCATATTGCTTTCCACAGTTGTTGAACCAGTTTACATCCCTATCAACAGTGTAGGAGTGTTCCGCTTTCTCTACATC
This sequence comes from Smutsia gigantea, assembly GCA_032199065.1. Classification (NCBI taxonomy): domain Eukaryota; kingdom Metazoa; phylum Chordata; class Mammalia; order Pholidota; family Manidae; genus Smutsia; species Smutsia gigantea. The sequence goes on along the minus strand of JAVSCE010004952.1, from coordinate 12,939 downwards.
CTCGCCAGCATTTGTTTCTTGTCTATTGGATATTGGCCATCCAAAACTGGTGAGAGGTGGTATCTCATTGTGGTTTTAATTTGCATTTCCCTGTGATTAGTGATGTAGGGCATCTTTTCATGCACCTGTTGGCTATCTGAATTTCTTTGGAGAACTGTCTTCATATCCTCTGCCCATTTTTTAATTGGGTTATTTGTTTTTTGGGTGTTGAGGAATGTGAGTTCTTTATATATTTTGGATGTTAACCCCTATTTTGTAAATAAATTAAGAATATATTCTCCCATACTATAGGAAGCCTTTTTGTTCTGCTGATGGTGTCCTTTGCTGTACAGAAGCTTTTTAGTTTGATGTAGTCCCACTTGTTCACGTTTGCTTTTGTTTCCCTTGCCTGGGGAGACATGTCCAGAAAAAAATTGCTCATACTTATGTTCTAGAGATTTTTACCTATGTTTTCTTCTAAGAGTTTTATGGTTTCATACCTTATATTAAGGTCATTAATCCATTTCGAGTTTACTTTTGTGTATGGAGTTAGACAGTAATCCAGTTTCATTCTTTTGCATGTAGCTGTGCAGTTTTTCCAACATTTATTGAAGAGGCTGTCTTCTCCCATTGTATATTCATGGCTCCTTTATCATATATATATTTTTTAATTTTTTATTAAGATATTGATATACACTCTTATGAAGGTTTCACATGAAAAACAATGTGGTTACTACATTCACCCATATTATCAAGTTCCCACCCAAATCCCAATGCAGTCACTGTCCATCAGTGTAGTAAGACGCCACAGATTCACTATTTCCTTTTCTGTGTTACACTGTTGTCCCCTTGACCCCTCCACACACCATGGGCACTAAACAAAATACCCCTCAATCCCCTTCTCTCTCCCTTCTGACATGCCCTCCAACACCCCCCCCTTTGATAACCACTAGTCCCTTCTTGGAGTCTGTGAATCTGCTGCTATTTTGTTCCTTCAATTTTGCTTCGTTGTTATACTCCACAAATGATGGAAATCATTTGGCATTTGTCTTTCTCCGCCTGGCTTATTTCACTGAGCATAATATCCTCCAGTTCCATCCACATTGTTGCAAATGGATTTGAATCTTTCTTATGGCCAAATAGTATTCCATTGTGTATATGTACCACCTCTTCTTTATCCATTCATCTACTGATGGACACTTAGGTTGCTTCCATGTCTTGGCTATTGTAAAAAGTGCAGCGATAAACAGGGGTGCATATGTCTTTTTGAATCTGAGACGTTGTATTCTTTGGGTAAATTCCAAGGAGTGGGATTCCGGGTCAAATGGTATTTCTATTTTTAGTTTTTTGAGGAGACTCCATATTGCGTTCCACAATGGTTGAACTAGCTTACATTCCCACCAGCAGTGTTAGGAGAGTTCCCCTTTCTCCGCATCCTCGCCAGCGTTTGTTTTTCCTGGTCTTTTGGATTCTGGCTATCCTTACTGGTATGAGGTGATATCTCTGTGGTTTTAATTTGCATTTCCCTATTTAGTGATGTGGAGCATCTTTTCATGTGTCTGTTGGCCATCTGAATTTCTTTGGAGAACTGTCTCTTCATATCCTCTGCCCATTTTTTAATTGGGTTATTTGGTTTTTTTTAGGTGTTGAGGCGTGTAAGTTCTTTATATATTTTGGATTTTAACCCTTCTCGGATATTCATTTACAAATGTATTCTCCCGTACTGTAGGATGCCTTTTTTGTTCTGTTGATGGGTGGTGTCCTTTACTGTAAAGAAACTTTATAGTTTGATGTAGTCCCATGTGTTCATTTTTGCTTTTGTTTCCCTTGCTTGAGGAGATGCGTTGAGGAAGAAAGTTGCTCATGCTTATATTCAAGAGATTTCTGCCTATGTTGTCTTCTGAGAGTTTTATGGTTTCATGACTTATGTTCAAGTCTTTGATCCATTTTGAGTTTACTTTTTTGTATGGGGTTAAACAATAATCCAGTTTCATTCTCTTGCATGCAGCTGTCCAGTTTTGCCAATACCAGCTGTTAAAGAGGCTGTCATTTTCCCATTGTATGTCCATGGCTCCTTTATCATATATTAATTGACTATATATGGTTGGGTTTATATCAGGACTCTCTAGTCTGTTCCATTGGTCTATGGGTCTGTTCTTGTGCCAGTACCTAATTGTATTGATTACTGTGGCTTTGTAGTAGAGCTTGAAGTCAGGGAGCATAATCCCTCCAGCTGTATTCTTCTTTCTCAGGATTGCTTTGGCTATTCGGGGTCTTTTGTGGTTCGATATGAATTTTAGAACAATTTTCTCTAGTTCGTTGAAGAATGCTGATGGTATTTTGATACGAATTGCATTGAATCTGTAGGTGGCTTTAGGCAGGATGGCCATTTTGAAAATATTAATTCTTCCTATCCATGAGCACGGGATGTGTTTCCATTTATTGGTATCTTTTTAAATTTCTCTCATGAGTGTCTTGTAGTTTTCAAATTATATAAGTCTTTCACTTTCTTGGTTAGGTTTATTCCTAGGTATTTTATTCTTTTTGATGCAACTGTGATTGGAATTGTTTTCCTTTTTTCTCTCTCTGCTAGCTCATTGTTAGTGTATAGGAATGCCACAGATTTTTGTGTATTAATTTTGTATCCCGCAACTTTGCTGAATTCAGATATTAGATCTAGTAGTTTTGGAGTGGATTCTTTAGGTTCTTCTATGTACAATATCATGTCATCTGCAAACAGGGACAGTTTAACTTCTTCCTTTGCAATCTGGATGCCTTTTATTTCTTTGTGTTGTCTGATTGACGTGGCTAGGACCTCCAGTACTATGTTGAATAGAAGTGGGGAGAGTGGGCATCCTTGTCTTGTTTCCAATCTTAGATGAAAAGCTTTCAGCTTCTCACTGCTAAGTATAATTTTGGCTGTGGGTTTGTCATATATGGCCTTTATTATGTTGAGGGATTTGCCCTCTATACCCATTTTGTTGAGAGTTTTTAATCATGAATGGATGTTCAGTTTTGTCAAATGCTTTTTCAGCATCTATGAAGATGATCATGTGGTTTTTGTCCTTTTTGTTGATGTGGTGGATGATGATGGATTTTTCAATGTTGTACCATCCTTGCATCCCTGGAATAAATCGTAGATGATCATGATGGATAGTCCTTTTCATGTATTTTTGAATTTGGTTTGCTAATATTTTGTTGAATATTTTTGCATCTATGTTCAAGAATATTGGTCTGTAATTTTTTTTTTTTTGGTGTCTTTGCCTAGTTTTGGTATTAGAGTGATGCTGGCCTCATAGAATGAGTTTGGAAGTATTCCCTCTTCTACTCCTTGGAAAACTTTAAGGAGGATGGGTATTAGGGCTTCACTAAATGTCTGATATAATTCAGTGGTGAAGCCATCTGGTACAGGGGTTTTGTTCTTAGGTAGGTTTTTGATTAACAGTTCAATTTTGTTTCTGGTAATTGGTCTGTTCAAATTTTCTGTTTCTCTCTTGGTTAGCCTTGGAAGTTTGTCCATTTCTTCTAGGTTTTCCACTTTGTTAGCATATAATTTTTCATAGTATTCTCTAATAATTTTTTGTATTTCTCTGGTGTCTGTAGTGATTTTCCTGTCTCAGTTCTGATTCTGTTTATGTGTGTAGACTTTTTTTCTTCATAAGTCTGGCTAAGTGTTTATCTATTTTGTTTATTTTCTCAAAGAACCAGCTCTTGCTTTCATTGATTCTATTGTTTTATTCTTCTCAACTTTATTTATTTCTGCTCTAATCTTTATTATGTCCTTCTTCTACTCACTTTGGGACTCATTTGTTCTTTTTCTAGTTTCATTAATTGTGAGTTTAGAGTGTTCATATGGGATTGTTCTGCTTTCCCATATGAGGTAGGCCTGTATTGGCAATATACTTCCTCTTAGCATGGCCTTCTCTGCATCCCACAGATTTTGCAGCAATGAATTATTGTTGTCATTTGTCTCCATATATTGCTTAATCTCTGTTTTTATTTGGTCAACGATCTATTGGTTATTTAGGAGCACGTTGTGAAGCCTCCGTTTGTGCGATTTTTCATTTTCTTTCGTAATGTATTTTTAGTTTCATATCTTTGTGGTCTGAGAAACTGGTTGGTACAATTTCAGTCTTTTTGCATTTACCAAGGCTCTTTTTGTGGCCTAGTATATGATCTATTCTTGAAAATGTTCCATGTGCCCTTGAGAAGACTGTGTATTCTCCTAATTTTGGGTGTGGAGTTCTGTAGATGTCTGTTAGGTCCATCTGTTCTAATGTGTTGTTCAGTGTTTCTGTCTCCTTACTTATTTTCTGACTGGTTGATCTGTCCTTCAGAGTGAGTGGAGTGTTGAAGTTTCCTAGAATGAATGCGTTACCTTCTATTTCCCCTTTTAATTCTGTTAGTATTTGTTTCACATATGCAGGTGCTCCTGTGTTGGGTGCATAGATATTTATAATGGTAATATCTTCCTGATGGATTGACCCCTTTATTATTATGTAATGTCCTTCTTTGTCTCTTGTAACTTTCTTTGTTTTGAAGTCTATTTTGTCTGATACAGTACTGCAACTCCTGCTTTTTCTTACTTTTAGTTGCATGAAATATCTTTTTCCTTCCCTTCACTTTTAGTCTATGTATGTGTTTGGGTTTAAAGTGAGTCTCTTGTAGGCAGCATATAGATGGGTCTTATATTTTTATCCATTCAGTGACTCTATGTCTTTTGATTGGTGCATTCAGTCCATTTACATTTAGGGTGATTATCGATAGGTATGTACTTATTGCCATTGCAGGCTTTAGATTCATGGTTACCAAAAGTTCAAGGTTAACTTCTTAGTATCTAAGAGTCTAACTTAACTCACTTAATATGCTATTGCAAACACAATCTAAAGGTTCTCTTTTTTTCTCTCCCCCTTTTTCTTCTTTCTCCATTCTTTATATATTAGGTATCATATTTTGTACTCTTTGTCTATCCCTTGATTGACTTTGGGATAGTGAATTTAATTTTGCATTTGCTTAGTAATTAGCTGTTCTACTTTCTTTACTGTGGTTTTATTACCTCTGGTGACAGGTGTTAAACCTTAGCAACACTTCCATCTATAGCAGTCTCTCCCAAGTACACTGTAGAGATGGTTTGTGAGAGGTAAATTCTCTCAGCTTTTGCTTATCTGAAAATTGTTTAATCCGTCTTTCAAATTTAAATGATAATATTTCCAGATAAAGTAATCTTGGTCCAAGGCCCTTCTGCTTCATTTCTTTAAATATATCATGCCACTCCCTTCTGGCCTGTAAGGTTTGTGCTGAGAAGTCTGATGAAAGCCTGATGAGCTTTCCTTTGTATGTGATCTTATTTCTCTCTCTGGCTCCTTTTAAAAGTCTCTCCTTATCCTTGATCTTTGCCATTTTAATTACTATATGTCTTGGTGTTGTCTTCCTTGGGTCCCTTGTGTTGGGAGATCTGTGCATCTCCATGGCTTGCGAGACTATCTCCTTCCCCAGATTAGGGAAGTTTTCAGCAATTACCTCCTCAAAGACACTTTCTCTCCCTTTCTCTCTCTCTTCTTCTTCTGGTACCCCTATAATCCGAATAGTGTTCCATTTGGATTGGTCACATAGTTCTCTCAATATTCTTTCATTCTTAGAGATCCTTTTTTCTCTCTGTGCCTGAGCTTCTTTGTATTCTTCTTCTCTAGTTTCTATTTCCTTTATCATCTCCACTGTATGTAATCTGCTTTTAATACCCTGCATTGTGCTCTTCAATGATTGGATCTCTGACCGGAATTCATTCCTGGGTTCTTGAATATCTTTCCTTACCACCATGAGCATGTTAATGATTTTTATTTTGAACTCCCTTTCAGGAAGAGTCATGTGGTCGATGTCATTTAAATCTTTCTTAGGAGTTGTATTAATAATTTTACTCTGGACCAGGTTCCTTTGACGTTTCATACTTGTATATGGCGCCGTCTAGTGTCCAGAAGCTCTACTCTCTGGAGCTGCTCAGCCCCTGAAGCAATGTTGGGGATCGTAGGGGAGTGGTATTGGTGCCTCGGGGGAGGAAAGATCTGTTTCCTGGTTCCCGGTTGCTATGCCTGATTCCACTGTCTGAACCAGTGGGCCAAGCACAAAGGTATAAAGCCTCTATGCTTTGCGTTTGTAGTTGCTGTAGACAGGTCTTCCCTCTGGCTGGCCTAACGCCAGGGTAGGGTTTGCCGGTTTGCGAGCCAGGTGGGGCTGGCTGTGAGAAAGGTGCAGTAGGCTGCATATCCCAGAGGGGGTCCTCAGAGCTGTGTAGCCAGCGGGAAGCTCGAGCACCTGAAGATCATGAAAGCTCCCAACCTGTTGGGCTGAGTGCCCCCTGACAATTTTGTCTACCTGTTCTTTCTCCTCAGCAGTAATCTCTGTGCAATCCTTGCCCCTTTAGCAACCCTCTTGCTAAGGGCTTCTTTGTTAGGAACTCTCTCAGACTGCCTGCCTTTCTTTTGTCCAAGAGCAGCCGCATATGGATCCCTGCTTTCCACAAGTGGCCGGAATCTCAGTCTGTCCAGAAATTCTGCCTGTCTTAGCCTTCCAACCCCCTACTCACGAGAGTACCATGCAAGCACCATGAAATGTAGGTTTGTGCTCCCAGAGCAGATCTCCAGAGTTAGGTATTCAGCAGACCCAGGCCTCCACTCCCTCCCTGCTCTGTTTCTCCTCCTCTTGCTGGTGAGCTGGGGTGGGGGAAGGGCTTGGGTCCTGCCAGGCCCCAGCTTTGGTATGTATGTTACCCTGTTCCGTGAGGTCTGCCGTTTTCTCCAGGTGTATGCAGTCTGGCACAGTCCTCTTTCCTGTTGCTCGTTCAGGAGTAGTTGTATTAATTATATTTTCGTATTATATGTGGTTTCAGGAGGAAACCTCTGTCTTACCTCTCACGCTGCCCTCTTTAATCGTCAGTTTTCCTAGTTTTCTTTTAGGTGTAAGGTTAAATTTTTTCTTTGAGGTTTTTCTTTTTCTTTGAGGTAGGCCTATAATGATATAAAGTTCCTTAAAACTGCTTTTGCTGCATCCAAAAGGTTTTGAATTGTTGTTTCCATTTTTGTATTCTCCAGATATTTTTTATTTCCTTTGTGATTCGTTTGTTGACCCGGTGGTTATTTATAGAATTTTGTTTATCCTACATGTGTTTGTGTTTTTACCCAGATTTTTTACTTTTAATTGATTCCAGTTTCATATCATCATGGTCAGAAAAGTTGCTTGGCATCATTTCAATCTTAAATTTATTAAAAGTTGTCTTTGGCCTAATGTGATCTTTCCTGGAGAATGTTCCATGTACAATTTAAAAAAATGAGAATTCTTCTGTTTGTGGAAATAATGTTCTATATATATCTGTTAAGTCTATATAATGTGTCATTCAGAACCGCTGTTTCCTTAGTGATTTTCTGTCTGCATGTCTATCCATTTTTATAAGTGGAGTGTTAAAGTTCCCTACTGTTATTATTATATCATGTTAATTTCTCCCTTTATGCCTGTTTGTATTTTCTGTATATATTTAGATATTCCACTGTTGGATGAATAGATACTTAGTTTTAAGATAACAACAATCCTTGTTGGATTAAACCCTTTTTTCATTATGTAATATCCTTCTTTGTCTGTTGTTGCCGTCTGTTTTGAAGTCTATTTTGTCTGATATAAATACTGATATGTTACCCCACCTTTTTTTTTACCATTCCATTTGCCTTTCCATTTTTTACGTATTCCTTTCCATGGAATATCTTTTTCTATCCCTTCACTTTCAGTCTGTGTGTGTGTCTTTAGTTCTTAAGTGAGTCTCTTCATATACATGGATCTTTTCTTTTGAGTGGAGCATTTAGTCCACTTATGTATTTATTGCCATGTTGTTAAATGTTTTCAGGTTGTTTTTAACTGTCTCTGATCGTTTCTTCTCTTGCTCTCTTCCCTTGTGTGTGATTAGTTTCTTTAGTGTAATGCTTAGATTCCTTTCTCTATTTTTTGTGTATCTATTAGTGGTTTTTGGTTTGTGATTACTATGAGTTTTATATATAACACCCTACATATGTAGTCTATGTTAATGATGGTCACTTATGTTTGAACACATTCTAAGAGCACATTTTTTTACTCCTCATATTACGTGTATGATGTTTTATAACTTTTTAGTGATTCTGTTATGTAACTTTTTAGATATACTACTGTCTTTTAACCTTCATACTTGCTTTTAAATGATTGACCTACTGTCTTTACTATAAATATACTTTTACTAATTAAAAATTTCCCTTCATAATTTTCTTACTTCTAGTTATGACATTTTCTTTTCCTCTTAAAGAAGTCCCTTTAACATTTCTTGTAGGGCTGGTTTAGTAGTGGTGAACTATTTTAACTTAAGTGGAGTATTGGGTGTAGGTTTTTTTCTTTTCAGCACTTTTATATCATGTCACTCCCTCTGGCCCTTAAAATTTCTGCTGAGTAGTTAGCTGATTGCCTTATAGGGTTTCCCTTTTACATTTGTTGCTTTTAAGGTTCTCTCTTTATCTTTAATCTTTGACATATTAATTATTGTCTTGGTGTGATCCTCCTCAGGTTCATCTTGTTTGGGGATCTCTGTGCTTCCTGGACCCAGATGTCTGTTTCCTTCATTGACTTAGAGAAGTTTTGTTATTATTTTTTCAAATAGGTTTTCCACCCCTTTCTCTCTCTCTTTTCTTTCTGGGACTCCTATAATGTAAATGTTAGGGCATTTGATGCTGTTCCAGATGTCCCTTAACCCATCCTCATTTCTTTTTATTCTTCCTTCCTTCTCGTGTTCAGCTTGAGTACTTTTCATTACTGTCCTCTGGATCAGATTGGTTCTTCTGCATCTTATGCGCTGTTGATTCCCTCGCATGTATTTTTCATTTCATTTTTTTGTAGACATCATCTCTGATTGGTTTTGTTTTATATTTTTCTATATTTTTGTTGAAGTCCTGAATACAACCACTCTTCTCCCTAATCTGGTGAGCATCTTTATAATCCTTACTTTAAACTCTTTATCAGGTAGATTGTTTAACTCCATTTCATTCAGTTCTTTTTCTGAAGTTTTGTCTTGTTCTCTCATTTGCAACATATTCCTCTGTCTCTTTATTTTGTTTGACTTTCTTTGTTTCTATGAATTAGACAAAACAACTACCTGTCCCAGTCTTGAAGGAATGGCCTCATGTAGGAACATTTCTTTGGTACACTTTGTGTGCCTGGTAGTTTGGTTCTCTGGCTGGATGCTAAGTGGGCATGGGCCAGATATACCCCAGTTAGTGCTGGACAGGGGTGTACCCATAGGTGGCTGGGGCCAAGCAAGTGTCTTCCAGGGGTGTCCTGGAGAGTGCTGAGCCAGGAGCATGATGACAGGCTTTCTGGGGCTGGGGGCATGTGGTTGGGGATATCCTGGTGAGCACCAGGCTGAGGGTATGCCCTTAGAGCTGGAGGCAAGCTAGTGCATTCCAGGGGTGTTCCAGTGAGTACTGAGACAGGGCATGCTGCCAGGGCTGAGGGGGTATTTGGTGTAGTTGCTTGAGTGAGCACTGGCCAGAGGACATGCTGGCAGGGCTGCTTGACCAAAGAGGCAACAGTCTGGGGAAGTCATAGTGAGCACTGGCCAGGGGCCCACCAGTGGGGGCCATGGTTTGGGAAAGTCCTGGTGAGTATGCTGGGTCTGGGCACATCATGGCGTGGCTGCGCAGAGGGGTATGATCCAGAGAAGTCATCATGAGCACCCAGCTGGGGGCAAAGAGGAATTATTGGGTCAAATGGTATTTCTATTTATAGTTCTTTGAGAAACCTCCATACTGCTTTCCACAGGGGCTTCACTAATTTGCATTCCCACCGACTGTACGAGAGCTCCCTTTTCTCCACATCCTCGCCAACTCCTCTTGTTTCTTGACTTTAGGATAGTGGCCATTCTGACTGATATGAGGTGATACCTTATTGTTGTTTTGATTTGCATCTCACTAGTGATTAGTGATATGGAGCATCACCTCCCAGCTTGACTCCTTGACACCAGAGGTGGAATGAAGCAGAGTGCTGGCTACCCTACCTAGCAGCACCTTGTCTGTCCTACTGATGCCTTGTGGGTGTGAAGGCTAAGGTTCCCACTGACTAGCCCTACTTCATTCTGCCTGTTCAGTCTCATTGCTGGCAGGGTGTGTGGAGATTCAGCTCCCTCTTGGGCTCTGCTGACACCAGGGGTGGGGTGGGGGAAATGGAATGCTCACTAGATTGGAATCACATTGCTTTGTTAAACTCTGGGCACTGGAAATGGGTATGGACATTAGGTCTTGCTCAGAGTGGAGAGGTGGAGGTAGTGGTAGTAGGAAAGTGGTGTGACAAGCCCCATATTGCACCTCCTCATCAAGTTTCGTTACTGTCAGGTGGGGTTTCAAATTGCTGTAGGACACCACCAACACTATTCTAGGGATGGTTATAAAAGAGTGGGGGGAATTGGAGCACTGCCTGTTTATACTTAGTAGAGGATGGAAAATCAGCTGTCTGCTTAGCCTACCTATACCACTTGGAGTTGGAGGGCTACTTTCTGCTTCTCAGGGTGAGACATGATAAAGTGGAAGATTAGCTCTCTGCTTGGCCCTGTGAAACTGCGCAGCAGGATGAGGTTTTTATGTTGGTGTTTGGCTGGAGTAGGGTGGGTATGGCCAAAAATATATTTTGATGTAAGCTCAAACTTTTCCTGGTCCATTGGCTAGGCAGAACAGAACTTCCTTGTTTTTTGGAGATTTTTTTATTCATGCCTTTGGGCTATTCCTGGCTGGAGTCTGTCTTCTCCAGCACCCTGCCCGGTATATATGGGAAGCAACAAAAATACAGGGAACTCACTACTGTGTGGCTCCTCTAATCCCACAACTACTGAGAGTCTTCCTTCTTTCTTACACATTCAGCTTCTGCCTATGCTTGTTATGTCCAGAGATTTTTAGTGATAAGAGGGAGAACCTGAGAGTAAGGGGCCTTTTTTGTTTTGGCTGGAAATCAAGAGGCATTTTTCATTTATAATTATTTTATTAAGTCATAAATGTACAACAGCTTCTTAACTCTGCACATGTACTTAAGTTTTTAAAAAGGAAAATGTGATCCTAGCTGGTAGCCTTTCAATATTTTGAGGAAATTGTTTTGATAGGTTTCACATAACACCTGAAACTTATACATTTAACAGTATCAAGAAAGGAATGTTTACACTTTACAAACACCACTCAAATGAAACAATTAAAAAGGTTAAAAAAAGTATCTCAAAGGCATTTTTTTACCACCCTTCCTTTATAGTAAGATAATGTCATTAAATAATGCAATCCATTCACAAAACAGTTATCTGTATCTGCTCTGGTGTCTTCTGCTATATCATTCCATATTCCTGCATGTCTGAGATACAAGTTTTCTAAACATTGTTATTTTGATAACCCAAAGCCATTCTGTTACTTTGGGTTCTTGTTCCTTCCAAGTTATACAGTGAGGCCCATAGAATTAGGAAGCTCAGTGCTGGTTCCTCCTGCATAACCCTCACCTCCTCTACTGCCTCCTGGACCACAGTTTGCTCCACTATTGGTCCCCCTGTGTTTGTGCTACCACTAAAATCTCCACTTTTCATTGGGTAATTAGGTTATAAGGTTGATACTTATAATTTCTGAAATCACTGTAATTTCTACTTTCCTAATTTCTTTATCTCCTGGCCCTCAACCCTGTTTGCTATATTCAGATTCTCCAACAGTATATCTTAACCTTCCCTTTTCATAACCAGTGCTCTATCCAAAAATGCCACCTCCAGATCTCTTCCATATCCATTATAGCCATCCCCAAATCCACATCCATATCCAACAGATCCTCCTCTAAATTTGCTGTCTGATCCTGGTCTAAAATTTCCCCTGCTTCTGCATGAATCTCAAACCAAAGTAGCCTCCTCTGCCACTCCTAGACGTTAGAGGAAGTCTTTTGTACTTTTCATCACTTAAGGTATCATATTTCTGCAGTACAGCTTTTTTTTTAATATAATTTATTTTATTATCATTAATTTACAATTACATGTGCAATATTACGATTATTAAACTACCCCTTCATCAGGTCCCCCCCACCAACCCCATTACAGTCACTGTCCATCAGCGTAGTGAGATGCTATAGAATCACTACTTGTCTTCTCTGAGTTGTACAGCCCTCCCCGTGCCCCCCCAACATTACATCTGCTAATCGTAATGCCCCTATTTCCCTCTTATCCCGACCTTCCTGCCCATTTTCGCCAGTCCCTTTCCCTTTGGTAACTATTAGTCCGTTCTTGGGTTCTGTGAGTCTGCTGCTGTTTTGTTCCTTCAGTATTTTTCTTTGTTCTTATACTCCACATATGAGTGAAATCATTTGATACTTGTCTTTTTCGGCTTGGCTTATTTCACTGAGCATAAAAGCCTCTAGCTCCATCCATGTTGTTGCAAATGGTAGGATTTGTTTTCTTCTTATGGCTGCATAATATTCCATTGTGTATATGTACCACAACTTCTTTATCCATTCATCTACTGATGGACACTTAGGTTGCTTCCATTTCTTGGCTATGTAAATAGTGCTGCAATAAACATAGGGGTGCATCTGTCCTTTCAAATTGGGCTGCTGCATTCTTAGGGTAAATTCCTAGGAGTGGAATTCCTGGGTCAAATGGTATTTCTATTTTGAGTTTTTTGAGGAACCTCCATACTGCTTTCCACAATGGTTGAACTAATTTGCAGTCCCACCAGCAGTGTAGGAGGGTTCCCTTTCTCCACATCCTCACCAACATTTGTTGTTGTTTGTGTTTTGGATGTTGGCCATCCTCACTAGTGTGAGGTGATATCTCATTGTGGTTTTAATCTGCATTTCTCTGATGATTAGCGATGTGGAGCATCTTTTCATGTGCCTGTTGGCCATCTGAATTTCTTCTTTGGAGAAGTGTCTATTGATGTCCTCTGCCCATTT
>JAVSCE010004951.1:0-39052 GCA_032199065.1 Smutsia gigantea | reverse complement strand
GTCAGAGAGTCTACCTTGGCTTGTAGTTCAACCTTATTCGTGTAGGCAGCATCCACATCCTGCGGAGCAAGCCAACAACTTGGAGTCAACTGAGCCCGCCTTACCAGTCTGCCCATCTGTCAGTCTCCCGACCCATTCCCCCTCTGATGTGGGCACGGAGCCACTGTTCTGTGCTTCTGCAAGGAAGCATCCACTCATGATCTCAATCAGCTCACCTTCTTCAGAGTGACAAATTCATTCTCTGCTGCTGTGCGCTTGTTGATTTCATCTTCATATCTAGAATTAGAAAGGATAAGAAATAATTGAGCCAGTGGTGGAGATGACACAGAAAAGGCAGCCTGGGACACCACTTTCTACAGTGGAATTATCCTGATCGAGCTTTCCTGTCTGTAAGCTTAAAAGGTATATTTATGGTCCCTAAGTTATTTATTTCTTTACTCTGCCATCCATCTATAAGACCCTTTTGTTCTTTTAGGATTGTTTAAAAGTAATAATTGTGATTTTAATTTCTCCAGATTTGTTTTGCTGTGGAGTTATGCCCATTACTGGACCTGGTTGTCTAATAGTGTGGGAGTATGTGCCTCAGAACCCTGGGTCCATTTCTCCCCTTTAACTCACTTGTTCTTGTAGTCCTCCACCACGTCCTGCATGCTCCTCAGCTCCGAGTCCAGGCGGCTTTTCTCCCCCAGGATGCTCTCCAGCTGTCTCCTGAGGTTGTTGATGTACTGCTCGAACAGAGGCTCCAGGTTCTGCCTCACGGTCTTGGTGCCCTGCTCCTGCAGTAGGGTCCACTTGGTGTCCAGGACCTTGTTCTGCTGCTCCAGGAACCGCACCTGGAGGACGGCAACATGGTTATTTGCCAGACAAAGGAAGGAAGGAAGACACAGGAGTTGTCAGGTCTCCAAGCAGGCTTTGGTGGTCACCATGGTGCTGTGCTGCGAAGAGTGTGTAGAGAAGCTCAGCTGACAGCTGGCCTGTTCCTCAAACTGGGGTCCTTCTCACCCCGTAGATCTCCCTGATGAAATTCCACCGTGGACCCTCTCAGTTTTAGAGTTTCTCTGTGACTTTCAACACTCTTTTCTTTCTCTTGACAAGTACAATCACAAATCTGGTTAAAACAGTGTTTCCTTGTGATGTTACACAAAGTGTTCTTAGAGAGTACCCCAGCTAACGGCTTGTCAAATATTTAGAAGCTAATGATTGAATTCCAGTCCTCTTAATGACTGGATGCAAACCAACTTCCCATTAAGTGCATGAGCGTCCTCCAAGCAAGCTCCCTAATGGTCATAGTTTTAGAAATTCGGTATTTCTATGGATATATTAATGTTTCCTAGTCATTTTTTGTAATCCAGCCAGAAATCCTTTCCTTCTCTTTTTCATTCACTCTTTCCCTCTTGCCCAGAACGCTGGTGCCATTTTACACTGGAATTTTATTTCTAATCTCTTAGATTCTCCAGAAGGTAGAGCCCACACCTTCCCTTCCCTCTTTCCCTTGTATGCACCACAGGGTCCTGCAAGCTGAGGGTCCTTCCTGGGCAGGCCGAGGGACAATTCAGAGACTCAGCAGGTTGCAATGAATTCCATCACCTTCTGCCTGTGGCCAGCAGGGAAGCAGTGTGGCATGTCCCGGGGACAGCTCGCCTGGTCCCCTTCCCCTCCGTCCTGAGCCTCCCCCATGGGACATCTGTTGGCTCTCTGGAATGCGGAGCCCGGATCCCAGGGGAGGGCAGGTCCTTGCGGCTCACCTTGTCGATGAAGGAGGCAAACTTGTTGTTGAGGGTCTTGATCTGCTCCCGCTCCTCGGTCCTCACCCGCTGGATGGTGGGGTCGATTTGCAGGTTCAGGGGAGTGAGGAGATTCTGGTTGATGGTGACCTCTTGGATGCCTCCAGGGGGGCACACAGGGAAGCCAGGGCCCCCATAGCCTCCAGCGAAGCCAGCGCCGCCCCCGAGCCCAAAGCCACCACCAGCCGCACCGCTGAAACCGTATCCGCTCCCGGCTCCACCTGCAAAGCCATAGCCGCCCACAGCTCTGCCACCATATCCGCCACTAATGGCACAGCTGCCCAGGCCAGTGGAGATCCTCCTGGAGCCCCCCAGGCTGTAGAGGCTGCGGCTCCCAAAGCCAGCTCCCCCGCACACTCCACCGAGGCCGCCGCTGCCCCTGGAACGGGACACGGACACGCTGCTGAAGCCGGAGCGGCAGACCCCGGGGACTCTGGCTGAGCTGGCACTGAAGCCACGGTGGCCGCTGCTCTGGCTCCTCATGGTGGACTTGCTAGACATGGTTCCGGAAGACGGGCAGGCAGAAGGAGCTGAGGGCTGGAGGGGAGAGCCAAGAGGAGCAGATGTGGGATGAGCTTCCCAGCAGCCGGTTATATACGGTGACCGTGGGCTGGGCTCAGTCCTGGAAGGTGAGCTTGCAGATGGGGAAGGGTTGGGCTTTACAAACAGTGAGATCACACCTGGATTATTAGAAAGTTATGAAATGTGAGGATTGCATTTTTTGCTTCCCATTGTCAGGGAAAATTTCTCCTGTCTTCCAGCTTTGACTTGATGGCAGAACAGTAAGTCTTTCTCAGCTCTCTGAGCTAGGTGTTAGTCACTGTCTCAAGGGTTCTTCGTGTTGTGCTTAACGTACCAGAAGATACTAAGTATCCTCTGCACCTGAAGTTTCTCCTAGCAGAGATACTGGAGATCAAAATATTCTATTTTGTGTGCCTTAACAGAAACATTCTTATTTTCCCCATTAATTACAATATTTTCTCCTTTATATAATAGTCACAAAGAATGAAAATTTGAATAACACCATAGTAGGCAATAATATACCTATCATGCCATTTATTAAAATTATTGTGTCAGGGCAAGCCATATAACATATAGTCTGACTCTAATCCCTGTTAATCTTCAATTAATTTAAGGTTAATTAAATTAAAATTTAGTTTAATCCCAGACCATTTATCATTTTTCATATATAACTCTACATTTACATCTAAGTGACAGAATTTTAAAAAATATAACCAAAATAACATCTTTCTATTTTGAACATGTATATATTCAATAAGATTAACAAGTGTCTATTTAGTCCTCAAATAAACCAGTTTGTGTATTGATTCTTTATATTTTGGCTGTCCAAGCTGAATCCATATAAGCACCCTACATGTTTTTTTTGGGGTGATATGTTTTTTAAATATGTTTTGAAATCTTGAAGTCAGTAAATCCCCCTTCACTTAGTTCCTCCTATTTCTTTGTTGAGGAAATCCGCTCATTTGCCCTGTGTAGCACTTCATTTTGAAGTTATTCTAATTGCATATGCCTGCTGTCTCATTAACATCCTCTTCTGTCCTTGGCAATTCTGTAAACTGACAGCTAAAACTAGAACCTTAATAAGCTCTATCTTTAAACACTCCAGATGCAGAGGTATTAGAATGCCTATTTACATATAGAATATTGCTAGTTACATAATTGTATATGTATTTAAAAACTGAATAAGTAGTACATATTTAGGAACCAAATACATGCTCTTGGACATTCCCCAGCCACCTATCTTGTACATGTGGTGCCCAGCAGTGTTCTCATTTCCTCATGTGTCCTTGTAGTGGCTGCATTGGGATAAGTTTCTGTGCTTTCATGAGGCATATGTAATGGGTTTGTGTTGTGTGTTCGCTTGGGTGTATCTGCGTGTATGAAAGAGATGTGGAGAGAGAGTGGAGGGAATGTGTATGTAGAGCAGGCACTCATAATGTTGAAAGAAATATAGTTTATGCATATTCATATAAATATATAAACACACACATATGGTCTGTTTTTCAGTTACACTTGTGTTGTTTTTCTTTCTCATATTGCTGTTTTCTCCTGGTTTTCCTGAACGCTCTATGATCACTATCTGATAACTGCTGCTTTCTCCCCCTCACCTGTGCATATCGTTGGGCACTCAACGACACCTTTTCCTCCTTGCACTACTCTCAATTTGGACTTCATTTCTTCTGTGGCTTTATTCTTTTTCTCTGCTCCTTTCTGACCTCCACAAGCTAATGTTTTCATCTGTCATTGTCTCACTATGTAGTCCCTTCATTCTGTTATTTTATTATGGTGTTTATTTCATTGTATTGTTTGGTAATATTTTATTGTGACCTTTTCTGTTGAGCATTTTTATGTGCCTCTTATTTTTCTGTTTCCCTGAGTTTTTAAATTAAAGTAACTTTACTGGGTCCAGGAATGGTTCCTTCTGACTAGTGCTCATCGTTGAATGAGGTGAAATCCTTCTAGACCTGCCATTTGCAGAAAGTAGTCTGGGAAGAGGGGCCAGGACCATGTCCAGGCTAGCAGGGATTCGCTCATGACACAGGGCCACGTGACCAAATCTTTCGATCACGACTCAGCCACACCCAGAGAGATTGCTGCAGAGTGGCCCAGACTTCACACTGAGCTCTCTGCTTCACCAGCAAAATGCTGGCAATAGACCTCGTCTCTGATTCCTAATTTGATCCTGCCTGCACAGTATCTTTCATTTCCCTTTATGGAAATGTCATGACAAATGGGCTCCTGCCTCCAGCTTACACGCCCAGTTCTGATTATTGCCGACAAGGGAATCTTGGATCTGCACCCGTGGAAGTGTCAGCACACTGACGTAGCAGGAGTTCCACGAGTTACAGCGCCTGGCAGGGGTAGAGCTCAGGGGTAGCTTTGTTTGGTGCTCCCTGATGACGACCCCGTTGCTTTGGGGGGATGCGTCTGTGAGATTGCTCTTCGCTGGGTCCTTGTGAGACCTACAGGTGAGGGCACCTGATCTCTGAGTTTTGCTAACAATCATGTTTATATTTCTCTATTTCTGTGAGACTGTTCTTCTGTGTCTTTGACTGAGGGATTTTAAGGCCTTTTCCTTTTGTGGTGGAGTTTGTCTTCATGTTTCTTGTTCTTTGTGTTGTCCTCAGGTGATTTCTGAGAAGGGGAAATGCCTCCCTTTCCTCTGTTAAGTTTAAGTCAGAAGTCTCCTGTTCTTTCCCATTCTCCCATTTTTTCCCGGATCACATTCATGGAAATGTTCTCCAGTGCATATGTCTTTGTCCTCAAGACTCCCTCCTTCCCTGGAGCCATGTCGGGAGCCGCCTGAAAGTCTTCTCTAAGACATCATATTTACAGTCACTAGAAATGTCATCACCAGTGTGCTCTCCCCAGTGTGACCGCCTACTTTACTGCTTAAACAAAATTTGTATCAGTGAAAATTTCAAATGGATACAATGAAAGCAAATAATATATAAACCACCATGTACCAATCACCTGAGTTAAACAATTAGCGGTATTTTTCTTTGTTGTTTCATTGAATTCCCTACTTTTTCTATCTAAATCCTAAGTCCTTGTTGAAGTGTCTTAAAGGAAATCCAGACATCAAGTCATTTCACTTGCAAACATTTGCATGCATGTGTAAGAAATACTGACATTTCAATGCAAGTGCCTAACAAAGTTATATGTATCATAACGAAGAGCCAATTTTTAGTGAATTCTAATACCCATTTATATTCACATTTCTCTGATTATCTCAAAGATGCCTCTTTAAGCTGGTTTGATTGTAAAAGCATCCTCACTAGCTCCTGATACAGCATCTGACTGCCTTGTCTCTTAAGGTGTTTTTACTCTGTTTCAGACTCCTTCCTTTTCTTTTATTTGCCATCAATTTGTGGAGAACTGTTTTTTCTATACTATATGTGGATTTGGCCCATCGTTTCCTGTGGGTGTCATGTCACTTCTATCCCAGATTTTCCTGTGCACCGAGAGCTGTGTTAGATCTGATTAGATTTAGTTCCATTGTTTTGGGCAAGATCATGTAGGAGTTGGTGCTCTGTACTCCCTCGTGTATATCATAAGGTATGTAATACTAGCGGTCTAATTTTTAGTGATGTTAAGACTAATCAGGGGATTTATGTGGTTTCAGCCCTTTCCCAATACTTTATATAGTACACAATAAAATTTTCATCCAAGGTTTTCATATTCATTGATCAAGTCCCACATTCACTATTTCATTAGGGGTTGCAAATGGGAACTTTCTGATTTTATAATCACACCCCTGCATTTATTATTTAAGACTCATTCATAAAGAAGTCTCTTCACCATTTACTTTTAGGTGAACTAATATTTAATTCATAGAGGGAAGTCAGAATAATGGCTTAATTCTTTCCCTTTATTTATTACTTTTCAGAGTAGTGGGTTGGGACCCAAGCCAATTTCCAAAGGTTTCAAGGAAATTTTTCGTTGGTTGTTCATTTTGTTTTTTGTTTTTGGTAAAAATTCACCATTTAAAAAATATGTTATTGGTATATAAAGAACTCATAAAACTCAATACCTAAGAAACAAAAAAATCTAATTAGAAAATGGGCAGAGAAACTGAGTAGACATATTTCCAAAGAAGACATACAGGTGGTCAACAGACACATAAGATGCTTCACATCACTAATCATCAGGGAAATGCAAATCAAACCGCAATGAGATCTCAGCTCACACCAGTCAGAATGGCTGATGTCAACAAGACAAGAAAAAACAAATGCTGGTGAGAATGTGGAGAATAGGGAGCCCTGGAACACCGCTGGTGGGATTGCTAATTGGTGCAGCCAAAATGGAAAGCAGTATGAAGGTGCCTCAAAAGCTAAAAATAGAAACAGTACATGACTCAGCAATTCCACTTCTGGGAATTTAGTCAAAGAAAACAAAATCGCTAATCTGAGAAAATATATGCACTCCTGTGTTTATCACAGAAATTACTTATAATAGTGCAAAGATGGAAACAACCTAAATGCCATTGATAGATGAACTGATAAAAAAGGAGTGGTATGTATACACAATGGAATATTACTCAGCCATAAAAAAGAACAAAGTCTTGCCGTTTGTCACAACATGGATGGACCTAGAGTATTATGCTACGTGAAATAAGTCAGACAAAGAAAGACCAATACCATATGATTTCACCAAAATGTAGATTCTAAAAAAAACCAAAACAAACAAATAAAACTGAAATAGGCTGAAAAACACAGATAACAGACTGGTGGTTGCCAAGCGGACTGGGTGTGGAATGAGTGAAATAGGTGAAATAGGGAAAACATTAATGAGAGTGTTTGATGTCTTGATGTAGGTGATGGTTACATGAGTGCACACACATGTCAGAATGCATCAGGCCGCACACTAAGATATGCGCATTTTATTATATGTACCTAAATGTAAAAAATCTAAAGAAAATAAAGTTTTAAAATCACAAAATTACCAAAAAGTTAATATATTAAAAAATATATTTGATATGTTTCAGTCCATTGTAGTCATTAATCCCTTGGTGGTTAAATTTTCCTGCTATAGGTCAATGGTTGCTCCTTAGATTGGCTTCTGTGGAAGGAATTGGACTTTGAAAACGTCCATGTTTTCTGGATGAAATGTCTCAGGCTTCCTTGCACTTATCTTGTGACACACATAGAATCAGACATTCTGACAATTAGCTCCAGTTCTTTTTTACTGGGAAATGATATTCATAAACTAGATTTCAGATGCCAGAAGGGCTCATTGGTATTGAGTTGTCATTGCTTAAAAGTCTCATCAGTGGACAATGGTAAGAACAATGTAAAACTATACTTAAAAAAAAAACAAATAAGTTCATACTTATATTTCCGATTCAAATAGGACATTATGGGATGATTTTACATCTGTATTTATTTTTCCTCACTCTGAAAAGCTTGGTTCTGAATGGCATAAACATACTACTTATCTGCTTTATCCTACAATACAATCAAACTAACAGTACCTCTATTATTATTAAAAATAAGCCTACTGAATGCAGTTTACGATTTCTTTGTGGCTACTTTCTCTAAGTCAGATGAAGAAAAATGGAGATTAAAAAGAACGGATGAAGGAAATCCTTCATGAGCATACAGATATTTAGGGTGGCAATTTAAAACAGAAGCAGGAAAGTAATGTCCTCCATTTATGACAGTTGACAGGCAAGCATTACTTGAGTGAAAGGAGAACAGATACAGATGACAATGGCCTTAAAGAAAGAGTGTCCACAGAAGCACATGGGCTGGTACTATAAGAGTTGGAGGGAAATGGAGGGTCTGAGTGGACACACCTCCAGGACCTACAGATGATAGTTTTCTTGCCCCACTCCCACTTCCTAGTGCCAAAGGGACCCACAGAGTCCAGTATGTGATTGCATCGAGGGAAAAGATTGCCCTCCAGGAGTCATGGTCAATGAGCTGCAGTTGCCCAAGAGGGATACCTCAATTGCTTTCTCCTCCCATCCTTAGATTTATGGCCAGATTTCTTAAGGCCAAGTACGGTAATTATTTAGCTAGCAAGCATTGTTATGGATTGCCTCCTGGGTGCATGAGGCAGGGCAGAAAAGAGCAGCCTGCTCTCAGCACCTTTTTGAAATGTTCTCCCCACTGACTGTTCAGCCCGCCCTTTCCCCACCATGAGACTGTGATTCCATGCATGTATTGGGTGAGCTCAGGATTCTAGCCAATACAGCCAGAATCCACGTCAAATGGTTTACAAGCTGTCATTGCTGGATCACAGAGGATTCTGTGTAAGGTGGACTTTGAGTATGTCTTCTAACTAGCAGAAAGTTCTACTTGAGGGTGTTACATTAAAAGACGTTATTTCCCATCTTTTCCGGATACATGGACTCCATCCTGGAGAAGCAATTGGCTAGACTTCATAAGAGTCAAATCCACTATCTCACAACCATTGGTCCTGAGGGTGCTGCCTTGCCTCAAAAATAAATCTTTGCTGTTACAAAAGAAATCTTTTCCTTACTCCATCCTCAGGGGGTAAAGGAGTGCGATCCAATGTTTTATTCTCATGAACTTTAAATCTAGAGATTGAGTCTTTTCTCTCTTTGTACCAAAAGCACATTTAATCTCAGATATCCTACAGTTATGACTTCCTCAGGGGAACTCTTCTTCCTTTCTCTTTTGAAATAAGCTTTTCATGATGAAAGTAATACATGCTCAACATCCAAATTTTCAGAGTATATACAACTTAAAGGAAATATGAGTTACTTGTGTTTTACCAACTTGAGATCAGCAATATTATTGTTTTAGCATGTCCTTCAATTCTCTCAATCTCTTGCTCTCTCCACTTTAGTTGTTTTATCATTTTGTTTACAAAATCATTGCTAGTTAAAAATGCAGATGTCACTTTGAGCCCCACACCTTAAGCGTTTTTTTTGTAGCAAACTTTAAAATTTTAGAATAGTTTTAGATTTAGAAAAAAAATTGTGAAGAGAGTACAGGAGGACCTGTATACTTCATACAACCAATTCCCCTATTACTAATAGCTCACATTACTATGTTACCTCTTTCACAATTAAGGCACCAGTACGAATATGTTGTTATTAACCAGTCCACACTTTATTCACGTTTCCTTAGATTCTACCCAGGGTCCTTTTTTCTGTCCCAGTATGTCATCCAGGAGATAACATCACATTAAGTCATTATGTCTCTTTAGACTCCTCTTGGCTGACACAGTTTGTCAAGCTTTCCTTGTTTGGATGACCTTGAAAATTTTGAGGAGCACTGGCCAGCTATTTTGTAGATATACACATTTGGGTTTTATCTGGTGTTTTCTCCTGATTAGAGAGGCGTTATGGGTTTGGAGAGGAAGACCACAGAGGTGATGTGCCCTTCTCATCACATCACATCAGAGTACATGCTATCAACATAACATCACTGGTGATGTTAAATTGGATCACCTGGCTGAGGAAGTGTTCATCAAATTCTCTTAACCCCTTTCCATACCGTACTCATTACGCACAGCCCACGCTTGGGAGAAGTTGTTCTCTACCTCCTCAAGAGGGGAGCGCCTATGTAAATAATTGGGAATTCTTCTTCATGAGAGTTGTCTATTCTCCCTCAATAATTTATTTAATCAATCATTCATTCATATCATATGGGCTTATTAATATTTATTTTATACTTTGAAAATTAATCCAACTCTTCCTTCCTTCCTCTCTCTACTTCCCTTCTTTCCTTCCTTTATAGTTCAAATTACTCCAGTTTGGCCACTGAGAGCTCTTTCAGTTGGGCTTTTTAATCAAGTCAAATTCCTCAAGAATTGGTACTATTTCTTTTTTAAAATATTTGGTACAATTAACCAATGAAAATATCTGGGCCTGGTGGATTCTTCTTTGGAAGGTTATAAATCATTGACTCCTTAATCGATATAGGGGTATTCTGATGATCTGTTTCTCCTTGTGTAAGTTTTGGTAGTTTTATATCTTTATAAATTGGCCCATTTCATCTAAGTTATCAAATTTGTTGGCATTGAGTTGTTCACAGTTTTCCTTTATTATAGTTTTAATGTCAGGGCACCATAGAATTTCCTTTCATTGAAATGCATGGGTACATATACTGTTATTTAACCACATTTTTCTGAATTGCTATATCCTGGGTAACTTTCCTTGTCAGTTATTTTACTTTATGATACTCCTCATGTGTACCTTTTAGTATCTGTGCTGAGTAGGCTTCGATTTCTGACCAGTTATCACATCTCTGCTGTTGGGAAAATTTGGGCAGAAAGAGAGTAGGTGCCAAATGAGAGGCTGCCCATGTTGCTGGGCGAATGGTTGGAGGTGAACACAGAAGGAACTGATATAGCAGGGTCAGAAACATCCTTTATAATGGAGATAATGCAGGGACATCTCTCTAGTGATGGGAAGGACTAAGGATAAGGGAATGGGGAAAGTGGAGACTGGAAGCAGTGGCCCCCAGAAAGCAGAAGAGAGTAGACCACCCTCACACAGTCTCCCTACGTAACCAGTCAGAGCAGTCGGAGCAGCCCAAAGTACCCATGAGCCTGAGGGAGCATGTGGGACCATTTCCTTGGAGAAGAAAGGACTCGACTTCTCTGAGTCTCGCTGAGAGGATTACGGTTGAGAAAAGGAGTTTCCACTATTGTTTTGCCTTCACACTTCAAGAAATCAGCATCTGAGATTTGTGTCTCAGTCTTTAAGATCCTTAATTTGATCCACTGTGGTGTTTCCAGTCTTCCCCGTGGTAAAGGTTTTGGGGATTCATATTCATGCGCATATAGCCTCCTGCTTTTCCACTGGTTCCTCAGGGTACAGCTCCAAAAGCATAATTACAGTTCAGGAGTATGCACAATTTATTTTCTGGGGATGCACCATGTCAGGCAATTTTTGTGGTCAGGAAGTTAATTCTAGGGAAAACTCAAATATCTTATTCCTTGTTAAATGTCCTTCTGCTCTGATTGGCCAGAAATATGTTTCTCCAACTGAGCATTTAGGACTGACCCCGGGGCATGCGGTGGAGTGGTCTTAGAGACGAAAGAAGTGAGACTACGCCACTACTACCTGGAAGGGGCCATAAAGAGCAGAGTATGCATCGATGGCGGCCCCATCCCACCCCCTGCACGTGCCAGACATGCAGGTGAAATCTGTCCGGGGAAGGGGACCTGAGTGTCAGGATGCCAAACTGCGGGCAGTTGTGCCCCTCTCAGGGAAGGGAATGAAGTCCATGTGGATTGGAGTACCTTTAATACATGAACAGACATTTGTCAGGTCAGAAACTCAAGAAGTGGTGGGACAAAGCAAGAGAATACCAAACCATGCATTACATTATAAATCTGCTTTATTTAGCAATTAGAGAGCAAAGAGCAAACATCATGGGGTAGAGGTCCCACACCTCCCAGAACCAGTCCCGTGTGCTTTCACGGCACTGGCAGGGAAGAAGCCAGCGGTGAAAGGATGGGCGTTCCTGGGCCAGTGGAAGCAAGGGGAAGTTCCCTGTTCTGGAGTAGGACCCAGGCAGTGACCTGCTGGTGGCGAGCCATGGAAGTTCGGGTGGAGCAGGTATGGACAGAGAGGAGAAATCAGGGTACTCAGCAAGTTTGGTTCTAATGCAGGGAGGAAGAGGAATATGAGACAGGACAGAAGAAGGAACCTGAGGAGAGGGACGTGCAGCTGTTGATGGGAACGACTTTAGACCAAGAGGCGACAGCAGGACTTCAGTGCTGGTAGCTCTTCCTGCTGGAGGATGAGGTGGTGGTGTATTTGATGGTGGAGCTGCTGCCTCCAGTGGAGCTCAGGCCACCCCCGAGGCCTCTGCCACTGCCGGAACTGAAGCCACCTCCGAGGCTGGGACCACTGCCATAGGAGTAGCCCACGCCTCCGCCCACACCCAGGCCGCTGCCGGCACCGCCGGCACTGCCATAGCCACTGGAGACGGTGGACTGCACCACGGCTGTGGGGGGGTAGACAGAGACACAGGAGACGCGGTGAGCTCATTCTGCCAGCCTGACACCAGTCAGAAGAGCTCAGGTGCAGGGGACGGAGGCCAGCAAAGGTACTTACAGATGTTGACTTGTCCAACACCTTCCCCGTTCAGCCTAGGAAGGAGAAACACAGGCACTATGAGACCTCAGAGAGCCACTGCTGGAATGGCGTGAGGAGCCCCGGTGTGAGCATCACGCACGGGGAAGTGCCTCGTAAATGGTTCTCTGTGAGTGGCAATCACGGCCACGACAGGAGCGCCTTAAACTTGTGCTCATTGGCCGGACATCCTGGAGATGTACCCAGATGGTTGAGGAGGTTGATACCCACCTGCACTCCTCGCCCTCCAGCAGCTTCCTGTAGGTGGCGATCTCCACGTCCAGGGCCAGCTTGACGTTCATCAGCTCCTGGTATTCCTTCAGCAGGCGGGCCATGTCCTGCTTGGCCTTCTGCAGGGCGTCCTCCAGCTCAGCCAGCTTATTCCGGGCATCCTTGAGGGCCATCTCTCCACGCTGCTCAGCATCAGCAATGGCGGCCTGCAGGTTGGCGCACTAGAGCCCGCAATAAGCAAAGCAACAACTTAGTGGCCAAAGTCTTTATTGTCACACAGAAGAACCAAGCACTTGGACAGCAGTAATCATTGTCCTTGCCACTTCTCCACTCTCTCTTTTCACCTTGAATCTTGAGCACATTTGCAAGAGGATTCCTCATTTTCTGGCCTGCCCTTTGCTTTCCCAACTTGTTTCTTGTATTCTTAAATTAACCATTGTGATGTAACCCCTTGTCAACACCTCTAGGCTCTATACCTGTCATCTCTGACCACTTGGGATTGGACCTCTCATGTATTTGTAACACACTCCTGGATTGGGATTCATTTCTCCTCACCTGTGGGAACTTGCTAAGGGCAGGGACTGTGTGTCCACCTCTCCCTGCTGTTCCTGCCATTCCCAGGAATTTCCCAAATAACGGATGATAACCTCCTGATGGTCTAGCAAGGAAGCAATGCTTTTCTTCTCCACAGTCCCCACCATACCTGTTTCTTGACGTGGTCGATCTCAGATCTCAGCCTCTGGATCATGCGGTTGAGCTCAGAAATCTCCTGCTTGGTGTTGCGCAGGTCATCCCCGTGTCTGCCAGCTGTGACCTGCAGCTCCTCATACTGCAGCCCAGAGGGAGAGAAGGTGGGGTAAATGGCCTTTCACGTGCTAATGGTGATCACACTTCTGAACCAGCCATTCCAGTGTATGAACCTAGAGGCCTCCCCACCAGGTGTTTTACAAATTCGTTGGATATTATCCAGGAATCAAAGACCATCTTTTAAAAGCATTACAGAATACCTACTTTATATGGGAGTGGCAATATGGGACACTATGTTTCTGAGAGCCAGCATCAGAGTGAAGCTAAAACAAAGATGACTAGGTCTGTATCTGTTGTCCTCCTGCATCTGAGTTCCTTGACTTACTAGACCTAGACAAATTGTGTAAAGGTCTCCTCTGCGAATGTCACGTAAACATCCTGCGAGGGGACCTCAGCTTCCTGCAATAGATGTCCTCAGTGAAATCTAGAGCTTTGGTGGCCTACCAGGAGAAGGCACAGGTTTCCTCGGCAGCTGCTGACTCACTGCTCACCTTGGTCTGGTACCAGGACTCAGCCTCAGCCCGGCTCCTCTGGGCGATCTCCTCGTACTGGGCCTTGACCTCAGCAATGATGCTGTCCAGGTCCAGGTTGCGGTTGTTGTCCATGGACAGGACCACGGAGGTGTCTGAGATGTGGGTTTGCATCTGAGCCAGTTCCTGCAGATCATAGGATGGTCAGATCCTCTTTCCCTGGGATGCTTACAGAGGCACCCAACCCCAAGACGTCCCACCCTTTGCAGAGCCCCATTACAGTAAGTACAGGGGGTGGGTGGAGATGCTTACTGCTTCATAGAAGGCTCTCAAGAAGTTGATCTCATCTGTCAGAGAGTCTACCTTGGCTTGTAGTTCAACCTTATTCGTGTAGGCAGCATCCACATCCTGCGGGGCAAGCCAACAACTTGGAGTCAACTGAGCCCGCCTTGCCAGTCTGCCCATCTGTCAGTCTCCCGACCCATTCCCCCTCTGATGTGGGCACGGAGCCACTGTTCTGTGCTTCTGCAAGGAAGCATCCACTCATGATCTCAATCAGCTCACCTTCTTCAGAGTGACAAATTCATTCTCTGCTGCTGTGCGCTTGTTGATTTCATCTTCATATCTAGAATTAGAAAGGATAAGAAATAATTGAGCCAGTGGTGGAGAAGACACAGAAAAGGCAGCCTGGGACACCACTTTCCACAGTGGAATTATCCTGATCGAGCTTTCCTGTCTGTAAGCTTAAAAGGTATATTTATGGTCCCTAAGTTATTTATTTCTTTACTCTGCCATCCATCTATAAGACCCTTTTGTTCTTTTAGGATTGTTTAAAAGTAATAATTGTGATTTTAATTTCTCCAGATTTGTTTTGCTGTGGAGTTATGCCCATTACTGGACCTGGTTGTCTAGTAGTGTGGGAGTATGTGCCTCAGAACCCTGGGTCCATTTCTCCCCTTTAACTCACTTGTTCTTGTAGTCCTCCACCACGTCCTGCATGCTCCTCAGCTCCGAGTCCAGGTGGCTTTTCTCCCCCAGGATGCTCTCCAGCTGTCTCCTGAGGTTGTTGATGTACTGCTCGAACAGAGGCTCCAGGTTCTGCCTCACGGTCTTGGTGCCCTGCTCCTGCAGTAGGGTCCACTTGGTGTCCAGGACCTTGTTCTGCTGCTCCAGGAACCGCACCTGGAGGACGGCAACATGGTTATTTGCCAGACAAAGGAAGGAAGGAAGACACGGGAGTTGTCAGGTCTCCAAGCAGGCTTTGGTGGTCACCATGGCGCTGTGCTGTGAAGAGCGTGTAGAGAAGCTCAGCTGACAGCTGGCCTGTTCCTCAAACTGGGGTCCTTCTCACCCCGTAGATCTCCCTGATGAAATACCACCGTGGACCCTCTCAGTTTTAGAGTTTCTCTGTGACTTTCAACACTCTTTTCTTTCTCTTGACAAGTACAATCACAAATCTGGTTAAAACAGTGTTTCCTTGTGATGTTACACAAAGTGTTCTTAGAGAGTACCCCAGCTAACGGCTTGTCAAATATTTAGAAGCTAATGATTGAATTCCAGTCCTCTTAATGACTGGATGCAAACCAACTTCCCATTAAGTGCATGAGCGTCCTCCAAGCAAGCTCCCTAATGGTCATAGTTTTACAAATTCGGTATTTCTATGGATATATTAATGTTTCCTAGTCATTTTTTGTAATCCAGCCAGAAATCCTTTCCTTCTCTTTTTCATTCACTCTTTCCCTCTTGCCCAGAACGCTGGTGCCATTTTACACTGGAATTTTATTTCTAATCTCTTAGATTCTCCAGAAGGTAGAGCCCACACCTTCCCTTCCCTCTTTCCCTTGTATGCACCACAGGGTCCTGCAAGCTGAGGGTCCTTCCTGGGCAGGCCGAGGGACAATTCAGAGACTCAGCAGGTTGCAATGAATTCCATCACCTTCTGCCTGTGGCCAGCAGGGAAGCAGTGTGGCATGTCCCGGGGACAGCTCGCCTGGTCCCCTTCCCCTCCGTCCTGAGCCTCCCCCATGGGACATCTGTTGGCTCTCTGGAATGCGGAGCCCGGATCCCAGGGGAGGGCAGGTCCTTGCGGCTCACCTTGTCGATGAAGGAGGCAAACTTGTTGTTGAGGGTCTTGATCTGCTCCCGCTCCTCGGTCCTCACCCGCTGGATGGTGGGGTCGATTTGCAGGTTCAGGGGAGTGAGGAGATTCTGGTTGATGGTGACCTCTTGGATGCCTCCAGGGGGGCACACAGGGAAGCCAGGGCCCCCATAGCCTCCAGCGAAGCCAGCGCCGCCCCCGAGCCCAAAGCCACCACCAGCCGCACCGCTGAAACCGTATCCGCTCCCGGCTCCACCTGCAAAGCCATAGCCGCCCACAGCTCTGCCACCATATCCGCCACTAATGGCACAGCTGCCCAGGCCAGTGGAGATCCTCCTGGAGCCCCCCAGGCTGTAGAGGCTGCGGCTCCCAAAGCCAGCTCCCCCGCACACTCCACCGAGGCCGCCGCTGCCCCTGGAGCGGGACACGGACACGCTGCTGAAGCCGGAGCGGCAGACCCCGGGGACTCTAGCTGAGCTGGCACTGAAGCCACGGTGGCCGCTGCTCTGGCTCCTCATGGTGGACTTGCTAGACATGGTTCCTGAAGACGGGCAGGCAGAAGGAGCTGAGGGCTGGAGGGGAGAGCCGAGAGGAGCAGATGTGGGATGAGCTTCCCAGCAGCCGTTTATATACGGTGACCGTGGGCTGGGCTCAGTCCTGGAAGGTGAGCTTGCAGATGGGGAAGGGTTGGGCTTTACAAACAGTGAGATCACACCTGGATTATTAGAAAGTTATGAAATGTGAGGATTGCATTTTTTGCTTCCCATTGTCAGGGAAAATTTCTCCTGCCTTCCAGCTTTGACTTGGTGGCAGAACAGTAAGTCTTTTCTCAGCTCCCTTAGCTAGGTGTTAGTCACTGTCTCAAGGGTTCTTCGTGTTGTGCTTAATGTACCAGAAGATACTAAGTATCCTCTGCACCTGAAGTTTCTCCTAGCAGAGATACTGGAGATCAAAATATTCTATTTTTTGTTCCTTAACAGAAACATTCTCATTTTCCCCACTAATTACAAATATTTTCTCCTTTATGTAATAGTCACTAAGATGGAGAATTAGAATAACAATGTAATGGGCACAATTATGTCTATCATGCCATTTATAAATATTATAAATGGCTCTCCATTTCTCTCACACCTCAACCTAATTCCCCACCAGTATTGAATTATTTGAAAGCAAATCCCAGAGATTGTATAATTTCTTTAGTATATAATTCTATACTTATATACGCGAGTCTTTTAAAAGACATAACCAAAACCAAAATGCCATTTTTATGACTTCAGTATTTATATAGTTACTAACATCAGCAAGTGACTCCTCAGTCTTGCAGTGAAGCTGTTTGTTATGTCTTTTTATGCATTGATTATCCAAATCCGGGTTGATGTAACTTCATATATGTCGTTTTTGATTTGTCCTGTATAGTATTTTATCTTTGCGGTTTTCTAATTGCATGCTCGTGGTGACTCATTTAAATCCTATTGTTTCCTTCATCATCAGATAAACTGATAGCTAACACTGGAATCTTAATAAGCTGTGTATTTAAACATTCCAAGCATTCCAAATGCAGGGGAGGTACAATGCCTGTCTAGATATAGAATGTTGTTACTTACACAGTTGTTTACATATTTAAAAAGTGAGTAAGTCACACATGTCTAAGAACCAAGCAGATGTTCTAGGACACTCGCCAGCCACCCATCTCCTGTATGTGGAGGCCAGGGCTGTTCCCAGTTCCTTTGTATCCTTATTTTAACTTCACTGGGATGTATTTCTTTTTTTTTTAATTTTTATTTTTTTAATATAATTTATTTTATTATCATTAATTTACAATTACATGTGCAATATTACGATTATTAAACTACCCCTTCATCAGGTCCCCCCCACCAACCCCATTACAGTCACTGTCCATCAGCGTAGTGAGATGCTATAGAATCACTACTTGTCTTCTCTGAGTTGTACTGCCCTCCCCGTGCCCCCCCAACATTACATCTGCTAATCGTAATGCCCCTTTTTCCCTCTTATCCCTCCCTTCCCGCCCATTTTCCCCAGTCCCTTTCCTTTGGTAACTATTAGTCCGTTCTTGGGTTCTGTGAGTCTGCTGCTGTTTTGTTCCTTCAGTTTTTTTCTTTGTTCTTATACTCCACATGAGTGAAATCATTTGATACTTTGTCTTTTTCAGCTTGGCTTATTTCACTGAGCATAATACCCTCTAGCTCCATCCATGTTGTTGCAAATGGTAGGATTTGTTTTCTTCTTATGGCTGAATAATATTCCATTGTGTATATGTACCACATCTTCTTTATCCATTCAGCTACTGATGGACCCTTAGGTTGCTTCCATTTCTTGGCTATTGTAAATTGTGCTGCAATAAACATAGGTGTGCATCTGTCCTTTTCAAATTGGGCTGTTGCATTCTTAGGGTAAATTCCTAGGAGTGGAATTCCTGGGTCAAATGGAATTTCTATTTTGAGTTTTTTGAGGAACCTCCATACTGCTTTCCACAATGGTTGAACTAATTTGCAGTCCCACCAGCAGTGTAGGAGGGTTCCCTTTTCTCCACATCCTCGCCAACATTTGTTGTTGTTTGTGTTTTGGATGTTGGCCATCCTCACTGGTGTGAGGTGATATCTCATTGTGGTTTTAATCTGCATTTCTCTGATGATTAGCGATGTGGAGCATCTTTTCATGTGCCTGTTGGCCATCTGAATTTCTTCTTTGGAGAAGTGTCTATTCATGTCCTCTGCCCATTTCTTAATTGGATTATTTGCTTTCTGTTTGTTAAGGTGCATGAGTTCTTTATATATTTTGGATGTCAACCCTTTATCAGATACGTTTTTTATGAATATATTCTCCCATACTGTAGGATGTCTTTTTGTTCTACTGATGGTGTCCTTTGCTGTACAGAAGCTTTTCAGCTTGATATAGTCCCACTTGTTCATTTTTGCTTTTGTTTCCCTTGCCCGGGGAGATATGTTCATGAAGAAGTTGCTCATGTTTATGTCCAGAGATTTTTGCCTATGTTTTTTTCTAAGAGTTTTATGGTTTCATGACTTACATTCAAGTCTTTGATCCACCTTGAGTTTACCTTTGTGTATGGGGCTAGACAGTAGTCCAGTTTCATTCTCTTACATGTAGCTGTCCAGTTTTTCCAACACCAGCTGCTGAAGAGGCTGTCATCTCCCCATTGTATATCCAAGGCACTTTTATCAAATATTAATTGACTGTATATGTTTGGGTTAATGTTTGGATTTTCTATTCTGTTCCACTGGTCTGTGGGTCTGTTTTTGTGCCAATACCAAATTGTCTTGATTACTGTGGCTTTGTAGTAGAGCTTGAAGTCAGGGAGTGTAATTCCCCCTGTTTTATTCCTCCTTCTCAGGATTGATTTGGCTATTCGGGGTCTTTTGTGGTTCCATATGAATTTTAGAATTATTTGTTCCAGTTCATTGAAGAAAGCTGTTGGTAGTTTGATAGGGATTGCATTGAATCTGTAGATTGCTTTAGGTAGTATAGCCATTTTGACAATATTTATTCTTCCTAGCCAAGAGCATGGGATGCATTTCCATTTGTTAGTGTCCTCTTTAATTTCTCTTAGGAGTGTCTTGTAGTTTTCAGAGTACAGGTCTTTCACTTCCTTTGTTAGGTTTATTCCTAGGTATTTTATTCTTTTTGATGCAATTGTGAATGGAATTGTTTTTCTGATTTCTCTTTCTGTTAGTTCATCATTAGTGTATAGGAAAGCAACAGATTTCTGTGTGTTAATTTTGTATCCTGCAACTTTGCTGAATTCAGATATTAGTTCTAGTAGTTTTGGAGTGGAATCTTTAGGGTTTTTATGTACAGTATCATGTCATCTGCAAATAGTGACAATTTGACTTCTTCTTTACCAATCTGGATGCCTTGTATGTCTTTTTTTGTCTGATTGCTGTGGCTAGGACCTCCAGTACTATGTTGAATAACAGTGGAGAGAGTGGGCATCCCTGTCTTGTTCCCGATCTTAGATGAAAAGCTTTCAGCGTCTCGCCGTTAAGTATGATGTTAGCTGTGGGTTTGTCATATATGGCCTTTATGATGTTGAGGTACTTGCCGTCTATACCCATTTTGTTGAGAGTTTTAATCAGGAATGGATGCTGAATTTTGTCAAATGCTTTTTCAGCATCTATGGAGATGATCATGTGGTTTTTGTTCTTCTTTTTGTTGATGTGGTGGATGATGTTGATGGATTTTCGAATGTTGTACCATCCTTGCATCCCTGGGATGAATCCCACTTGATCATGGTGTATGATCCTCTTGATGTATTTTTGAATTCGGTTTGCTAATATTTTGTTGAGTATTTTTGCATCTACGTTCATCAGGGATATTGGTCTGTAATTTTCTTTTTTGGTGAGGTCTTTGCCCGGTTTTGGTATTAGAGTGATGCTGGCTTCATAGAATGAGTTTGGAAGTCTTCCCTCCTCTTCTATTTTTTGGAAAACTTTAAGGAGAATCGGTGTTATTTCTTCTCTATATGTCTGGTAGAATTCAGAGGTGAATCCATCAGGCCTGGGGTTTTGTTCTTGGGTAGTTTTTTGATTACCAATTCGATTTCGTCACTGGTGATTGGTCTGTTTAGTTTTTCTGTTTCTTGCTTGGTCAGTCTTGGAAGGTTGTATTTTTCTAAGAAGTTGTCCATTTCTTCTATGTTTTCCAGCTTGTTAGCATATAGATTCTCATAATATTCTCTTATGATTCTTTGTATTTCTGTGGGGTCCGTCGTGATTTTTCCTTTCTCATTTCTGATTGTGTTTATGTGTGTAGATTCTCTTTTTCTCTTAATGAGTCTGGCTAGGGGTTTATCTATTTTGTTTATTTTTTCAAAGAACCAGCTCTTGGTTTTATTGATTTTTTCTATTGTTTTATTCTTCTCAATTTTATTTATTTCTTCTCTAACCTTTATTATGTCCCTCCTTCTGGTGACTTTGGGCCTTATTGTTCTTCTTTTTCCAATTTCAGTAATTGTGTCTTTAGACTATTCATTTGGGAATGTTCTTCCTTCTTTAAATAGGCCTGGATTGCAATATACTTTCCTCTTAGAACTGCCTTTGCTGCGTCCCACAGAATTGTGGCTTTGTGTTGTTGTTGTCATTAGTCTCCATATATTCTTTGATTTCTGTTTTGATTTGGTCGTTAACCCATTGATTAATTAGGAGAGTGTTGTTAAGTCTCCATGTATTTGTGAGCCTTTTTTGATTTCTTTCTAAAATTTATTTCTAGTTTTATACCTTGGTGATCTGAGAAGTTGGCTGGTAGGATTTCAATATTTTTGAAATTACTGAGGTTCTTTTTGTGGCCTAGTATGTGGTCTATTCTGGAAAATGTTCCATGTGCACTTGAGAAGAATGTGTATCCTGTTGCTTTTGGGTGTAGAGTTCTGTAGATGTCTGTTAGGTCCATCTGTTCTAGTGTGTTGTTCAGTGCCTCTGTGTCTTTACTTATTTTCTGTCTGGTTGATCTGTCCTCTGGAGTGAGTGGTGTGTTGAAGTCTCCTAAGATGAATGCATTGCTGTCTATTTCCTCCTTTAATTCTGTTAGTATTTGTCTCACATATGCTGGCGCTCCTGTGTTGGGTGCATATATATTTATAATGGTTATATCTTCTTGTTGGACTGACCCCTTTATCATTATGTAATGTCCTTCTTTATCTTTTGCTACTTTCTTCGTTTTGAAGTCTATTTTGTCTGATACAAGTACTGCAACACCTGCTTTTTTCTCTTTGTTGTTTGCATGAAATATCTTTTTCCATCCCTTCACTTTTAGTCTGTGTCTATCTTTGGATTTGAGGTGAGTTTCTTGTAGGCAGCATATAGATGGGTCTTGCTTTTTTATCCATTCTGTTAGTCTGTGTCTTTGGATTGGTGTATTCAGTCCATTTACATTTAGGGTGATTACTGATAGGTACGTACTTATTGCCATTGCTGGCTTTAGATTCGCGGTTACCAAGGGTTCAAGGGTTGCTTCTTTGCTGTCTAACAATCTAACTTAACTTTCTTGTTAAGTTATTGTAAACACAGTCTGATGTTTCTTTCTTTCTCTCCCTTCTTATTCCTCCTCCTCCATTCTTTCTATAATAGGTGTTTTATTCTTTGTCTTTAGTTAGTATTTGGATGGTCTGCTTTCTTTGCTATGATTTTATTTTCTCTGGTGACATCTTTTTAGCCTTAGGTGTGCTTCCATCTAGAGCAGTCCATTTAAGATATCCTGTAGTGGTGGTTTATGAGAGGCAAACTCTCTCAACTTTCGTTTGTCTGGAAATTGTTTAATCCCTCCATCATATTTAAATGATAATCGTGCTGGATACAATATTCTTGGTTCGAGGCCCTTCTGTTTCATAACGTTAAATATATCATGCCATTCTCTTCTGGCCTGTAAGGTTTCTGTTGAGAAGTCTGATGATAGTCTGATGGGTTTTCCTTTGTAGGTGATCTTTTTTCTCTCTCTAGCTGCCTTTAATACCCTGTCTTTATCTTTGATCTTTGCCATCTTAATTATTATGTGTCTTGGTGTTGTCTTCCTTGGGTCCCTTGTGTTGGGAGATCTATGAGCTTCGGTGGACTGCGAGACTACTTCCTTCCCCAGCGAGGGAAAGTTTTCAGCAATTATTTCTTCAAAGACATTTTCTTTCTTTCTTTTTTTAAATATAATTTATTTTATTATCATTAATTTACAATTACATGTGCAATATTACGATTATTAAACTACCCCTTCATCAGGTCCCCCCCACCAACCCCATTACAGTCACTGTCCATCAGCGTAGTGCGATGCTATGGAATCACTACTTGTCTTCTCTGAGTTGTACAGCGCTCCCCATGCCCCCTCAACATTACATCTGCTAATCGTAATGCCCCTTTTTCCCTCTTATCCCTCCCTTCCCGCCCATTTTCCCCAGTCCCTTTCCCTTTGGTAACTATTAGTCCATTCTTGGGTTCTGTGAGTCTGCTACTGTTTTGTTCCTTCAGTATTTTTTCTTTGTTCTTATACTCCACATATGAGTGAAATCATTTGATACTTGTCTTTTTCGGCTTGGCTTATTTCACTGAGCATAATACCTCTAGCTCCATCCATGTTGTTGCAAATGGTAGGATTTGTTTTCTTCTTATGGCTGAATAATATTCCATTGTGTATATGTACCACATCTTCTTTATCCATTCAGCTACTGATGGACACTTAGGTTGCTTCCATTTCTTGGCTATTGTAAATTGTGCTGCAATAAACATAGGTGTACATCTGTCCTTTTCAAATTGGGCTGTTGCATTCTTAGGGTAAATTCCTAGGAGTGGAATTCCTGGGTCAAATGGAATTTCTATTTTGAGTTTTTTGAGGAACCTCCATACTGCTTTCCACAATGGTTGAACTAATTTGCAGTCCCACCAGCAGTGTAGGAGGGTTCCCTTTTCTCCACATCCTCGCCAACATTTGTTGTTGTTTGTGTTTTGGATGTTGGCCATCCTCACTGGTGTGAGGTGATATCTCATTGTGGTTTTAATCTGCATTTCTCTGATGATTAGCGATGTGGAGCATCTTTTCATGTGCCTGTTGGCCATCTGAATTTCTTCTTTGGAGAAGTGTCTATTCATGTCCTCTGCCCATTTCTTAATAGGATTATTTGCTTTTTGTTTGTTGAGGTGCGTCAGTTCTTTATATATTTTGGATGTCAACCCTTTATCAGATATGTTATTTATGAATATATTCTCCTATACTGTAGGATGTCTTTTTGTTCTATTGATGGTGTCCTTTGCTGTACAGAAGCTTTTCAGCTTGATATAGTCCAACTTGTACATTTTTGCTTTTGTTTCCTGCAACTTTGGTGAATTCAGATATTAGTTCTAGTAGTTTTGGAATGGAGTCTTTAGGGTTTTTTTATGTACAGTATCATGTCATCTGCAAATAGTGACAATTTGACTTCTTCTTTACCCATCTGGATGCCTTGTATGTCTTTGTTTTGTCTGATTGCTGTGGCTAGGACCTCCAGTACTATGTTGAATAACAGTGGAGAGAGTGGGCATCCCTGTCTTGTTCCAGATCTTAGATGAAACGCTTTCAGCATCTCGCCGTTAAGTATGATGTTAGCACAACAGCCAATTTTTAATGAATTCTAATACCCATTATATTCAGATTTCTCTGATTATCTGAAAGATGTCTCTTTAAGCTGGTTTGATTGAACACCATCCTCACTAGTTCCTGATATGGCATCTGACTGTCTTGTCTCTAAGGTGCTTTTACTGTTTCAGACTCCTTCCTTTTCTTTTATATGCCATCGATTTGTAGAGAACAGTGTTTTCTATACTACATGTGGATTTGGCCCATCATTTCCTGTGGGTGTCATGTCACTTCTATCCCCAGTTTCTCCTGTGCACTGAGAGCTGTGTTAGATCTGATTAGATTTAGTTCCATTGTTTCAGGCAAGCTACATACAGCTGTTACGGTGTGTGATACTAGTTGTCTATTTCTTGTGATGTTAAACCTGATTAAGGGATTTCTGTGGTTTCAATTCTATTCTTACATTACATATTACACAATAAAATTTGGCTAAGATTTTAATATTCATTGACGAATTCCCAGATTCACTATTAAATTAGGGGATACAAAATGGCAGCTCTCTCATTTTATCATCCTGCCTCTGTATTTATTGGCTGGGATTCACCTAAAGGAAGGGCTCTTCATTGTTACTCTTCAGGTAACCTAATAGTCAGTTCTTAAAGGGAAGTCAGAATAACCGCTTGACTTTTTCCTTTTATTTACTACTTTTCAGGGTAATGGATTGGGACCCTAGCAATTTCCAAAGGTAATCAGAAAGCGTTTTTTTGGTAATTTGTTTTTTGTTTTATTTTGCATCATTATCAACTCAGCTCGAGAAACACATTATGTGTTCCAGTCCATTGCAGTCGTTAATCTTTTGGTACTTAAACTGTCCCAGTTTATGCCAATGGGGGCTTTTCAGAGTGCCTTCTGTGTCCTTTGAACAGTACCCCATTCAGCTTTGAAAACTTCCTTGTTTCTGGGATGAGACGTCTCAGGTTTCCTTTTACTTACCTTGTAACAGACAAGGACTCAGCCATTTTGCCGAGTAGCTCTGGTTCTTTTTATTGGGAAATGATATTTATAAATAAGAATGTGGATGCTAGGCGTACTCATTGTTATTGGCTGTTCTTGTTTTGAAGTATTTTCGATGGACAGAGCTAGTTAAAATGTAAAAAAAAAAATATATATATATATATATATATATGTATGTATATAAAATCAGAAGCTTATACTTACATGTCCAATTCAAATAGAAGATTACAGGATGATTTTATACTTGTATGTATTTTTTCTCACACTGCAAAGCTTAGGTCTAGTGACATTAACATAGTACAGGCTTACCTTGGAGATATTGCCAGTTCACTTCTAGACCACTACAATAAAGGGAATATTGCAATAAAGTACAAGTCAAAAGAATTTTTTGGTTTCTCAGTGCGTATAAAAGTAATGTTTACACTATATTGTAATCTATTAAGTGTGAATGGCATTATGTCTAAAAAATGCATACCCTAATTAAAAAATATGTAATTGCTACAAAATACTAACCGTCATCTGAGCTTTCAGCAAGTTGTAATCTTTTTGCTGGTAGAGGGTCTTGCCTCAGTGTTTGATGGCTCTGATCAGGGTGGTAGGAGCTGAAGGTCGGGGCGGCCATGGCAGTTTCTTAAAATAAGGCAATGAAGTTTGTCCCACCAACTGACTCCTCCTTTCACTTGAACACTTAGAGGCCCTTGTGGGTTATTTATTAACTGGCCTAGTTTCAATGTCCTGTCTCAGGGAATAGGAGGCCCTAGGACGGGGAGGGAGACGGAGAAGGGCCAGGCTGTGGGGCAGTCAGAGTGCACACAAAGCTTGTCAATTAAGTTTGCTGCTTACATGTGTGGGGTTCCTGGCTCCACAAAACAATTACAGTAGTAACATTGAAGATCACTGATCACAGATCACTCTAACAAATATAATAATAATGAAATACTATTATTTGAAATATTGTGATAATTACCAAAATGTGACAGAGACACATGAATTGAGCAAATGCTGTTGGAGAAACAGCGCCCATAGGCTTGCTCCATGCACGTTTGCCACAAACTTTCAATTTGTAAAAAACTTAATATCTTCAAAGCACAATAAAACAAGGTAAGTCTGTACTTATTTGTGTTATCCTACAACATTCCTATGATAGTTAAAGTAACAGTATCAGTGTTAATATTAAAAGAAGTCTACTGGATTTAGTTTATAATTACTTTGTAGCTACTTAATTCTAGAATTTATATCCTGCTTGGGAGCTAAATCTAAACCATGTACTCCAAACATCACTTAAAGTAAAAAATTTTCCCCTGTGTGGTTTCATTACCAGTCTGATACAGAGCTGATTTAATTTGTTTCCAATTTCAGGGATGAAATTGTTGTTCCTTTAGATTTTTAAAAAGTGATATAAAGCATTTTTGTGGTTCTGAAGTATAAAAATAAACAAATCACAACCACAAAAGTCTGACTGCCATTCTTTTTTTTAAATTTATTTTGGTATAATTAATCTACAATTACATGTGCAATATTATGGTTATTAAACTACCCCCTTCATCAGGTCCCCACCACCAACCCCTTTACAGTCACTGTCCATCAGCGTAGTGAGATGCTATAGAATCACTACTTGTCTTCTCTGAGTTGTACTGCCCTCCCTGTGCCCCCCCAACATTACGTCTGCTAATCATAATGCTCCCTTTCCCCCCTTATCCCTCCCTTCCCACCCATCTTCCGCAGTCCCTTTCCCTTTGGTAACTGTTAGTCCATTCTTGGGTTCTGTGAGTCTGCTGCTGTTTTGTTCCTTCAGTTTTTTTTCTTTGTTCTTATGCTCCACATATGAGTGAAATCATTTGATACTTGTCTTTTTCGGTTTGCGTATTTCACTGAGCATAATACCCTCTAGCTCCATCCATGTTGTTGCAAATGGTAGGATTTGTTTTCTTCTTATGGCTGAATAATATTCCATTGTGTATATATGTACCCCTCTTCTTTATCCATTCATCTACTGATGGACACTTAGGTTGCTTCCATTTCTTGGCTATTGTAAATAGTGCTGCGATAAACGTAGGGGTGCATCTGTCTTTTTCAAATTGGGCTGCTGCATTCTTAGGGTAAATTCCTAGGAGTGGGATTCCTGGGTCAAATGGAATTTCTATTTTGAGTTTTTTGAGGAACCTCCATACTGCTTTCCACAATGGTTGAACTAATTTGCATTCCCACCAGCAGTGTAGGAGGATTCCCTTTTCTCCACATCCTCGCCAACATTTGTTGTTGTTTGTGTTTTGGATGTTGGCCATCCTCACTGGTGTGAGGTGATATCTCATTGTGGTTTTAATCTGCATTTCTCTGATGATTAGAGATGTGGAGCATCTTTTCATGTGCCTGTTGGCCATCTGAATTTCTTCTTTAGAGAAGTGTCTATTCATGTCCTCTGCCCATTTCTTAATAGGATTATTTGCTTTTTGTTTGTTAAGGTGCATGAGTTCTTTATATATTTTGGATGTCAGTCCTTTATCAGATACATTTTTTATGAATATATTCTCCCATACTGTAGGATGTCTTTTTGTTCTACTGATGGTGTCCTTTGCTGTACAGAAGCTTTTCAGCTTGATATAGTCCCACTTGTTCATTTTTGCTTTTGTTTCCCTTGCCCGGGGAGATATGTTCATGAAGAAGTGCTCATGTTTATGTCCAAGAGACTTTTGCCTATGTTTTTTTCTAAGAGTTTTATGGTTTCATGACTTACATTCAGGTCTTTGATCCACCTTGAGTTTACCTTTGTGTGTGGGGCTAGACAGTAGTCCAGTTTCATTCTCTTACATGTAGCTGTCCAGTTTTTCCAGCACCAGCTGCTGAACAGGCTGTCATCTCCCCATTGTATATCCAAGTCTCCTTTATCAAATATTAATTGACTGTATATGTTTGGGTTAATGTTTCGATTTTCTATTCTGTTCCAGTGGTCTGTGGGTCTGTTTCTGTGCCAATACCAACTTGTCTTGATTACTGTGGCTTTGTAGTAGAGCTTGAAGTCAGGGAGCGTAATTCCCCCTGTTTTATTCCTCCTTCTCAGATTGTTTTGGCTATTCGGGGTCTTTTGTGGTTCCATATGAATTTTAGAATTATTTGTTCCAGTTCACTGAAGAAAGCTGTTGGTAGTTTGATACGGATTGCGTTGAATCTGTAGATTGCTTTAGGTAGTATAGCCATTTTGACAATATTTATTCTTCCTAGCCAAGAGCATGGGATGCATTTCCATTTGTTAGTGTCCTCTTTAATTTCTCTTAGGAGTGTCTTGTAGTTTTCAGAGTACAGGTCTTTCACTTCCTTCGTTAGGTTTATTCCTAGGTATTTTATTCTTTTTGATGCAATTGTGAATGGAATTGTTTTTCTGATTTCTCTTTCTGTTAGTTCATCATTAGTGTATAGGAAAGCAACAGATTTCTGTGTGTTAATTTGTATCCTGCAACTTTGCTGAATTCAGATATTAGTTCTAGTAGTTTTGGAGTGGAGTCTTTAGGGTTTTTTATGTACAATATCATGTCATCTGCAAATAGTGACAATTTGACTTCTTCTTTACCAATCTGGATGCCTTGTATGTCTTTGTTTTGTCTGATTGCCGTGGCTAGGACCTCCAGTACTATGTTGAATAACAGTGGAGAGATTGGGCATCCCTGTCTTGTTCCCGATCTTAGATGAAAAGCTTTCAGCGTCTCGCCGTTAAGTATGATGTTAGCTGTGGGTTTGTCATATATAGCCTTTATGATGTTGAGGTACTTGCCTCTATACCCATTTTGTTGAGAGTTTTAATCAGGAATGGATGCTGAATTTTGTCAAATGCTTTTTCAGCATCTATGGAGATGATCATGTGGTTTTTGTTCTTCTTTTTGTTGATGTGGTGGATGATGTTGATGGATTTTCGAATGTTGTACCATCCTTGCATCCCTGCGATGAATCCCACTTGATCATGGTGTATGATCCTCTTGATGTATTTTTGAATTCGG
Source organism: Smutsia gigantea (assembly GCA_032199065.1). Taxonomy (NCBI): domain Eukaryota; kingdom Metazoa; phylum Chordata; class Mammalia; order Pholidota; family Manidae; genus Smutsia; species Smutsia gigantea. Next base: position 10,010 of record JAVSCE010004951.1, on the reverse strand, counting down.
TTTGCTAATATTTTGTTGAGTATTTTTGCATCTACGTTCATCAGGGATATTGGTCTGTAATTTTCTTTTTTGGTGAGGTCTTTGCCCGGTTTTGGTATTAGAGTGATGCTGGCTTCATAGAATGAGTTTGGAAGTATTCCCTCCTCTTCTATTTTTTGGAAAACTTTAAGGAGAATCGGTGTTATTTCTTCTCTATATGTCTGGTAGAATTCAGAGGTGAATCCATCAGGCCAGGGGTTTTGTTCTTGGGTAGTTTTTTGATTACCAATTCGATTTCGTCGCTGGTGATTGGTCTGTTTAGTTTTTCTGTTTCTTGCTTGGTCAGTCTTGGAAGGTTGTATTTTTCTAAGAAGTTGTCCATTTCTTCTATGTTTTCCAGCTTCTTAGCATATAGATTCTCATAATATTCTCTTATGATTCTTTGTATTTCTGTGGGGTCCGTCGTGATTTTTCCTTTCTCATTTCTGATTGTGTTTATGTGTGTAGATTCTCTTTTTCTCTTAATGAGTCTGGCTTGGGGTTTATCTATTTTGTTTATTTTTTCAAAGAACCAGCTCTTGGTTTTATTGATTTTTTCTATTGTTTTATTCTTCTCAATTTTATTTATTTCTTCTCTAACCTTTATTATGTCCCTCCTTCTGGTGACTTTGGGCCTTATTGTTCTTCTTTTTCCAATTTCAGTAATTGTGTCTTTAGACTATTCATTTGGGAATGTTCTTCCTTCTTTAAATAGGCCTGGATTGCAATATACTTTTCTCTTAGAACTGCCTTTGCTGCGTCCCACAGAAGTTGTGGCTTTGTGTTGTTGTTGTCATTAGTCTTCATATATTCTTTGATTTCTGTTTTGATTTGGTCGTTAACCCATTCATTAATTAGGAGAATGTTTTTAAGTCTCCATGTATTTGTGAGCCTTTTTGTTTTCTGTGTACAATTCATTTCTAGTTTTATACCTTTGTGATCTGAGAAGTTGTTTGTAAGAATTTCAATATTTTTGATTTTACTGATGTTCTTTTTGTGGCCTAGTATGTGGTCTATTCTGGAAAATGTTCCATGTGTACTTGAGAAGAATGTGTATCCTGTTGCTTTTGGGTGTAGAGTTCTGTAGATGTCTATTAGGTCCATCTGTTCTAGTGTGTTGTTCAGTGCCTCTGTGTCTTTACTTATTTTCTGTCTCGTTGATCTGTCCTTTGGAGAGAGTGGAGTGTTGAAGTCTCCTAAAATGAATGCATTGCTTTCTATTTCCTCCTTTAATTTTGTTAGTATATGTTTCACATATGCTGACGCTCCTGTGTTGGGTGCATATATATTTATAATGGTTATATCTTCTTGTTGGACTGACCCCTTTATCATTATGTAATGTCCTTCTTTATCTCTTACTACTTTCTTCGTTTTGATGTCTATTTTGTCTGATACAAGTACTGCAACACCTGCTTTTTTCTCCTTTTTGTTTGCATGAAATATCTTTTTCCATCCCTTCACTTTTAGTCTGTGTATATTTTTGGGTTTGAGGTGAGTCTGTTGTTAGCAGCATATAGATGGGTCTCGCTTTTTTATCCATTCTGTTACTCTGTGTCTTGTGATTGGTGCATTCAGTCCATTTACATTTAGGGTGATTATCGATAGATATGGACTTATTGCCATTGCTGGCTTTAGATTCGTGGTTACCAAAGTATCAAGGGTTGCTTTTTTTACTATCTGACAATCTAACTTAACTTTGTTGTTAAGTTATTGTAAACACCGTCTGATGTTTCTTTATTTCTCTCCCTTCTTATTCCTCCTCCTCCATTCTTTCTATAATAGGTGTTTTATTCTTTGCCTTTAGTTAGTATTTGGATGGTCTGCTTTCTTTGCTATGATTTTATTTTCTTTGGTGACATCTTTTTAGCCTTAGGAGTACCTCCCTCTAGAGCAGTCCTTTTAAGATATCCTGTAGAGGTGGTTTATTGGAGTTTTCTTTCAGCTTTCGTTTGTCTGGAAATTGTTTAATCCCTCCGTCATATTTAAATGATAATCATGCTGGATACAATATTCTTGGTTCAAGGCCCTTCTGTTTCTTAACGTTAAATATATCATGCCATTCTCTTCTGGCATGTAAGGTTTCTGTTGAGAAGTCTAATGATAGTCTGATGGGTTTTCCTTTGTAGGTGATATTTTTTCTCTCTCTAGCTGCCTTTAATACTCTGTCCTTATATTTGATTTTTGCCGTGTCTTGGTGTTGTCTTCCTTGGGTCCCTTTTGTTGGGAGATCTGTGGGCTTCCGTGGACTGTGAGACTATTTCCTTCCCCAACATGGGGAAGTTTTCAGCAATCATTTCTTGAAAACACTTTCTATCCCTTTTTCTCTCTCTTCTTCCTGTGGTACTCCTATAATGCAAATATTGTTCCATTGGATTGGTCACACAGTTCTCTTAATATTGTTTCATTCCTAGAGATCCTTTAATTCTCTCTGCCTCAGCTTCTCTGTTTTCCTGTTCTCTGATTTCTATTCTCTTAACAGTCTCTTGCATCTCGTCCAGTCTGCTGCTAAGCCCATCTATCACTTGTCTCATTTCTGCATTGTCTTTCCTCACTTCCCTCACTTCCTCTGTCAGCTGTTGCATATTTCTCTGTAGATCCATCAGTATGGTTATGACTTTTATTCTGAATTTTTTTTTCAGGAAGATTGTGCATTTCCATCCCTTCAGACTGCCTGGTGTCTGGGTCTGGATAAGCTTTGTTTGTACCATATTCCTGTCTTTTCATGGCAATAGAAGTGGTCGCTGGTAGTTGTCATGTATGTCAGCTCGGCTCTTTAAGACTTAAAAAAAAAGAAAGAAAGAAAGAAGAGAAAGAAAAGAGAAAGAAAGGAAAGAAAGAAAAGAAAGGAAAGGAAAAGAGAAAAAAAAACTAACAAAAAGACGTCCGCCAGGAGTAGATTCTGTGAGGATGCTGTAGGTGGTGCTGTTGCTCCACTATTCCACAGGGCCCTTTGTAGCTGTGGCCAGAGCGGGAACGAATGGGAGGCTGTTGATCTCTGTGGGAAGTCTCAGTAGGGCTACTTTTTCCCAGTCGCCAGCCAAGGGGTCCAAAATTCCCCAGGACTCCCAGCCTGCTGGGCCAAGTGTGCTGGAACGATCCTGTTCCTCCGTTGGGCCCCTATCTCTTTAAGACCACTAAAAAAAAAAGCGCGTGCTTTTCTTTTGTCCCAGGGAGCTGGGTGTGAGGACCTAGTGTGTTCGCGGGCTCAGAGACTGCACCCTCTGTCCCTCCAATCTCCAATACATTGCCCGATGTGTGTCAGTGCTCCCGGTGCAGATCACCAGGGCTGGTTATTTCGCGGGCCTGTACTTCCACTCCCTCCCGGCTCTGAATCCTCTCCTCCCGCCAGTGTGTGGGGGTGGGGGAGTGCTCGGGTCCTGCCGGGACGTGGCTCCGTATCTTACCCATCTCGTGGGGTGCTGAGTCCTCTCAGGTGCAGATGCAGGCTGTGCGCTATCCTGTATACTCTGGTCTCTCTTTTAGGAATAGTTGTATTTGTTGTATTTTCAAAAATATATATGGTTTTGGGAGGAGATTTCCACCACCCTGCTCATGCCACCATCTTTCTGGAACTCCTGACAGCCATTCTTACCTCCTCTCTTCTAGCCTGTTTCCTCTTTCCCCTGACACTCAATCTTACTAGTATTTGGTTTATTCTTGCATTCCTTATTTTTTTTAAATGTAGGTAAACATGTGTCTATGTATTTATATTCATCTTTCTTGAAGACCCCAAATTAAACATTCTATAAAAGCTGTTTTGCAACTTGGTTTTTTCAAAATATGTATATGTATTTTTTGAAGAGTAAATAAATATATATGTATATTACTGCTTTTCAAGGGATTTTAGAGGATGTGTCTACTGTCCACCTATTCAAAGACAACTTATTGAGGGTCTATGTATGCCAGCAAAGTTTTAGATTTGCTGAAGATGAAATCTCCATTTTCTGGAGTTTACATTGCAGTGGGGAAAATTGTCAGTCAACTGATGAATATCTGAAAAACGTGTTCGGGACAAGTGCACCCTAAGTCCAGTCAGTCTGCACTCTGACAGAGTCAGGTTCACTGATTCATCATAATGAAAGACCAGCAGGTTTCCCAGCAAACCCAGGGAAAGAATTATTAGAAGATTAAGGAAGGAAGGAGTTTAGAAAAAATTTAAAATTTAGCTTTTCCTTATTTTTTTCATATATAGATTTTATTGAAGTATAGTTGATATATCTGCAGTGGCTCAAAGCAGAGCTGTGCATAAAAGGGTTAGCATCAGGTCTGAAATGCACAGCAGACTCACAGTCCTGTTGCCTTGTAAACAAAAAGTTAGCTAGATGTGGATGTCCAGAACCTCTTCATCTGAGCTCTGCATCTGGTTGGAAATTGAGACTGCCTCTCTGTGTCAAAGCAAAGTACTTAGGGACCCTAGATGCTGGTAGGATATTTCATTCCTTACTGACAGGATTTCAAACAGTCAAATTTCTGACAGTCTATGGTTTTAGAGAACAAAGTTTCTCAGTGAGTAGGAAAGCAGTAGTCATTCAAAGAAGGGGATATTATGGTGATTTTCAGCTGTAACTTAACTTTGGGAGAAAATTAATTACTGTTAACTTGATAGCTCACTCCATTTCTGTTGTTATTCCACCACGATGAACGACAGGGTGTACCTTCAAAGCCCAAGGTTTTATACCTGAGTCCTTGGACCCTTATTTTGACTGGCTCTAGGGTTTCCAATCTTCCCTGTGCTAAAGGTTTTTGGGATTCACATCCATGTATATACACCCTCCTGCTTTTCTACTGGTTCTTCAGGTTACAGCTCAAAAAGCATAATTACAGTTCAGGAGTATGCACAATTTATTTTCTTTAGATGCACCATGTCAGGCAATTTTTGTGGTCAGGAAGTTAATTCTAGGGAAAACTCAAATATCTTATCCCTTGTTAAATGTCCTGCTCTGACTGGCCAGAAATATGTTTCTTCAACTGAGCATTTAGGACTGATCCCCGGGGCATGCGGTGGAGTGGTCTTTGAGACGAAAGAAGTGAGGCTACGCCACTACTACCTGGAAGGGGCCATAAAGAGCAGAGTATGATCAATGGCAGCCCCATCCCGCCCCCTGCATGTGCCAGACATGCAGGTGAAATCTGTCCGGGAAGGGGACCTGCATGTCAGGATGCCAAACTGCGGGCAGTTGTGCCCCTCTCAGGGAAGGGAATGAAGTCCATGTGGATTGGAGTACCTTTAATACACGAACAGACATTTGTCAGGTCAGAAACTCAAGAAGTGGTGGGACAAAGCAAGAGAATACCAAACCATGCATTACATTATAAATCTGCTTTATTTAGCAATTAGAGAGCAAAGAGCAAACATCATGGGGTAGAGGTCCCACACCTCCCAGAACCAGTCCCGTGTGCTTTCACGGCACTGGCAGGGAAGAAGCCAGCGGTGAAAGGATGGGCGTTCCTGGGCCAGTGGAAGCAAGGGGAAGTTCCCTGTTCTGGAGTAGGACCCAGGCAGTGACCTGCTGGTGGCGAGCCATGGAAGTTCGGGTGGAGCAGGTATGGACAGAGAGGAGAAATCAGGGTACTCAGCAAGTTTGGTTCTAATGCAGGGAGGAAGAGGAATATGAGACAGGAGAGAAGAAGGAACCTGAGGAGAGGGACGTGCAGCTGTTGATGGGAACGACTTTAGACCAAGAGGCGACAGCAGGACTTCAGTGCTGGTAGCTCTTCCTGCTGGAGGATGAGGTGGTGGTGTATTTGATGGTGGAGCTGCTGCCTCCAGTGGAGCTCAGGCCACCCCTGAGGCCTCTGCCACTGCCGGAACTGAAGCCACCTCCGAGGCTGGGACCACTGCCATAGGAGTAGCCCACGCCTCCGCCCACACCCAGGCCGCTGCCGGCACCGCCGGCACTGCCATAGCCACTGGAGACGGTGGACTGCACCACGGCTGTGGGGGGGTAGACAGAGACACAGGAGACGCGGTGAGCTCATTCTGCCAGCCTGACACCAGTCAGAAGAGCTCAGGTGCAGGGGACGGAGGCCAGCAAAGGTACTTACAGATGTTGACTTGTCCAACGCCTTCCCCGTTCAGCCTAGGAAAGAGAAACGCAGGGACTATGAGGTCATCACCCACGGGAAGTGCCTCGTAAATGGTTCTCTGTGAGTGGCAATCACGGCCACGACAGGAGCACCTTAAACTTGTGCTCATTGGCCGGACATCCTGGAGATGTACCCAGATGGTTGAGGAGGTTGTTACCCACCTGCACTCCTCGCCCTCCAGCAGCTTCCTGTAGGTGGCGATCTCCACGTCCAGGGCCAGCTTGACGTTCATCAGCTCCTGGTACTCCTTCAGCAGGCGGGCCATGTCCTGCTTGGCCTTCTGCAGGGCGTCCTCCAGCTCAGCCAGCTTATTCCGGGCATCCTTGAGGGCCATCTCTCCACGCTGCTCAGCATCAGCAATGGCGGCCTGCAGGTTGGCGCACTAGAGCCCGCAATAATCAAAGCAACAACTTAGTGGCCAAAGTCTTTATTATCACACAGAGGAACCAAGCACTTGGACAGCAGTAATCATTGTCCTTGCCACTTCTCCACTCTCCCTTTTCACCTTGAATCTTGAGCACATTTGCAAGAGGATTCCTCATTTTCTGGCCTGCCCTTTGCTTTCCCAACTTGTTTCTTGTATTCCTAAATTAACCATTGTGATGTAACCCCTTGTCAACATCTGTAGACTCTGTACCTGCTATCTCTGACCAGTTGGGATTGGACTTCTCATGTATTTATAACACACTCCTGGATTGGGATTCATTTCTCCTCACCTGTGGGAACTTGCTAAGGGCAAGGACTGTGGGTCCACCTCTCCCTGCTGTTCCTGCCATTCCCAGGAATTTCCCAAATAACGGATGATAACCTCCTGATGGTCTAGCAAGGAAGCAATGCTTTTCTTCTCCACAGTCCCCACCATACCTGTTTCTTGACGTGGTCGATCTCAGATCTCAGCCTCTGGATCATGCGGTTGAGCTCAGAAATCTCCTGCTTGGTGTTGCGCAGGTCATCCCCGTGTCTGCCAGCTGTGACCTGCAGCTCCTCATACTGCAGCCCAGAGGGAGAGAAGGTGGGGTAAATGGCCTTTCACGTGCTAATGGTGATCACACTTCTGCACCAGCCATTCAATGTATATGAACCTAGAGGCCTCCCCACCAGGTGTTTTACAAATTCATTGGATATTATCCAGGAATCAAAGACCATCTTTTAAAAGCATTACAGAATACCTACTTTGTATGGGACTGGCAATATTGGGCACTATGTTTCTGAGAGCCAGCATCAGAGTGAAGCTAAAACAAAGATGACTAGGTCTGTATCTGTTGTCCTCCTGCATCTGAGTTCCTTGACTTACTAGACCTAGACAAATTGTGTAAAGGTCTCCTCTGCGAATGTCACGTAAACATCCTGCGAGGGGACCTCAGCTTCCTGCAATAGATGTCCTCAGTGAAATCTAGAGCTTTGGTGGCCTACCAGGAGAAGGCACAGGTTTCCTCGGCAGCTGCCGACTCACTGCTCACCTTGGTCTGGTACCAGGACTCAGCCTCAGCCCGGCTCCTCTGGGCGATCTCCTCGTACTGGGCCTTGACCTCAGCAATGATGCTGTCCAGGTCCAGGTTGCGGTTGTTGTCCATGGACAGGACCACGGAGGTGTCTGAGATGTGGGTTTGCATCTGAGCCAGTTCCTGCAGATCATAGGATGGTCAGATCCTCTTTCCCTGGGATGCTTACAGAGGCACCCAACCCCAAGACGTCCCACCCTTTGCAGAGCCCCATTACAGTAAGTACAGGGGGTGGGTGGAGATGCTTACTGCTTCATAGAAGGCTCTCAAGAAGTTGATCTCATCTGTCAGAGAGTCTACCTTGGCTTGTAGTTCAACCTTATTCGTGTAGGCAGCATCCACATCCTGCGGAGCAAGCCAACAACTTGGAGTCAACTGAGCCCGCCTTACCAGTCTGCCCATCTGTCAGTCTCCCGACCCATTCCCCCTCTGATGTGGGCACGGAGCCACTGTTCTGTGCTTCTGCAAGGAAGCATCCACTCATGATCTCAATCAGCTCACCTTCTTCAGAGTGACAAATTCATTCTCTGCTGCTGTGCGCTTGTTGATTTCATCTTCATATCTAGAATTAGAAAGGATAAGAAATAATTGAGCCAGTGGTGGAGATGACACAGAAAAGGCAGCCTGGGACACCACTTTCTACAGTGGAATTATCCTGATCGAGCTTTCCTGTCTGTAAGCTTAAAAGGTATATTTATGGTCCCTAAGTTATTTATTTCTTTACTCTGCCATCCATCTATAAGACCCTTTTGTTCTTTTAGGATTGTTTAAAAGTAATAATTGTGATTTTAATTTCTCCAGATTTGTTTTGCTGTGGAGTTATGCCCATTACTGGACCTGGTTGTCTAATAGTGTGGGAGTATGTGCCTCAGAACCCTGGGTCCATTTCTCCCCTTTAACTCACTTGTTCTTGTAGTCCTCCACCACGTCCTGCATGCTCCTCAGCTCCGAGTCCAGGCGGCTTTTCTCCCCCAGGATGCTCTCCAGCTGTCTCCTGAGGTTGTTGATGTACTGCTCGAACAGAGGCTCCAGGTTCTGCCTCACGGTCTTGGTGCCCTGCTCCTGCAGTAGGGTCCACTTGGTGTCCAGGACCTTGTTCTGCTGCTCCAGGAACCGCACCTGGAGGACGGCAACATGGTTATTTGCCAGACAAAGGAAGGAAGGAAGACACAGGAGTTGTCAGGTCTCCAAGCAGGCTTTGGTGGTCACCATGGTGCTGTGCTGCGAAGAGTGTGTAGAGAAGCTCAGCTGACAGCTGGCCTGTTCCTCAAACTGGGGTCCTTCTCACCCCGTAGATCTCCCTGATGAAATTCCACCGTGGACCCTCTCAGTTTTAGAGTTTCTCTGTGACTTTCAACACTCTTTTCTTTCTCTTGACAAGTACAATCACAAATCTGGTTAAAACAGTGTTTCCTTGTGATGTTACACAAAGTGTTCTTAGAGAGTACCCCAGCTAACGGCTTGTCAAATATTTAGAAGCTAATGATTGAATTCCAGTCCTCTTAATGACTGGATGCAAACCAACTTCCCATTAAGTGCATGAGCGTCCTCCAAGCAAGCTCCCTAATGGTCATAGTTTTACAAATTCGGTATTTCTATGGATATATTAATGTTTCCTAGTCATTTTTTGTAATCCAGCCAGAAATCCTTTCCTTCTCTTTTTCATTCACTCTTTCCCTCTTGCCCAGAACCCTGGTGCCATTTTACACTGGAATTTTATTTCTAATCTCTTAGATTCTCCAGAAGGTAGAGCCCACACCTTCCCTTCCCTCTTTCCCTTGTATGCACCACAGGGTCCTGCAAGCTGAGGGTCCTTCCTGGGCAGGCTGAGGGACAATTCAGAGACTCAGCAGGTTGCAGTGAATTCCATCACCTTTTGCCTGTGGCCAGCAGGGAAGCAGTGTGGCATGTCCCGGGGACAGCTCATGTGGTCCCCTTCCCCTCCATCCTGAGCCTCCCCCATGGGACATCTGTTGGCTCTCTGGAATGCGGAGCCCGGATCCCAGGGGAGGGCAGGTCCTTGCGGCTCACCTTGTCGATGAAGGAGGCAAACTTGTTGTTGAGGGTCTTGATCTGCTCCCGCTCCTCGGTCCTCACCCGCTGGATGGTGGGGTCGATTTGCAGGTTCAGGGGAGTGAGGAGATTCTGGTTGATGGTGACCTCTTGGATGCCTCCAGGGGGGCACACAGGGAAGCCAGGGCCCCCATAGCCTCCAGCGAAGCCAGCGCCGCCCCCGAGCCCAAAGCCACCACCAGCCGCACCGCTGAAACCGTATCCGCTCCCGGCTCCACCTGCAAAGCCATAGCCGCCCACAGCTCTGCCACCATATCCGCCACTAATGGCACAGCTGCCCAGGCCAGTGGAGATCCTCCTGGAGCCCCCCAGGCTGTAGAGGCTGCGGCT
>JAVSCE010004950.1:0-168277 GCA_032199065.1 Smutsia gigantea | reverse complement strand
TGCTCCTGATTCATCTTGTGCAGAACCCAGGCTTTCAGTGAGGAAACTGTTTCCCTGCCAAATGCTTCCACTTGCAGATGACAAAACATGGGGACTGTTACAAAGAAAAAAACCTTTGTTTATAATGGATCAAAGTCACATGATCAGGCCATCATTACAGGGATCATTACTGTGCAGTGTTGAAGAAAGAGGTGCTCCAAAGGGAGCCCAAGAGAGAAGCAGGCAAGGTCCTCCCTGACAAAGGGGAACTAAGGGTCACCCCCTGGGGAAATCAAGCCTCGCTGTCAGGAATGTTTCCCAAGAGAATGTGCATGGCTTTGCTGCAAATTCCTACACAAGCCCTTCCTGAAATGGCTAAATAATCTGAAGAGGTTTGCTATGTATTTTTCATTCCACATAGTATTTGCTCTGCCCGCTTGTCCCAGCCAGCTAAGTTTAACCCAATAGAGACATTCTTCCTGCAGAATTTAAGTTAATGCAATCCCATAACTCTAAGGACCATGTGCCAGTGGTCCCACGGTATAGCTTTGATTGTGTCCAGTTTAGTAGAAGTCACTGAGCCTCTTTTCCTGCCAGGCCCAGGCTTGGTGGGGCCATTGGTGGGCACTGATGTCAGTTAAATACAACCTGTGCTCCTTAAAGAACTCAGAGTTGGCAGGAGTAGGATGTGAAGATGACAAGCTGTTACACAGGCTGAAAGAAATACAGGCAAGTGAGGGCTGGAGTTGGGGCTGTTTTTTTTTTTTTTGAGAATGTGGGGGAGGAAAGGTGTGAGGGGCCCAGCAGGGCAGAATTCACAGGGTCTGCCTTGGCGCTTACCCTTCGGTGCTGGGGGTGGGGGGAGGCGTCCTGGGCAGAGGGAGCAGCGGAGCAGAGATGTGGAATGACACATGGCCATGTGTTCACCTTTCTTCCCGTCTTCCTTAGGCTGTGTTCCTGCATCTAAAGCTCAAAGGGAGTTATGAAAACATCATACTCAAGGGGTTAACTCTTGACCCTGAGGCTTCAGGGTCCCATTACGGCCCTTATCATTAATTAAGTTCTTGCTTTTTTGGCCAGAACTCTTCTTTCTTTGAGTCAATCTGACAAGCTCAAAGAAAAGCCAAGGATTTTATGTTTTACGGTGTCATGGTGGTTTTAAACCAGCCTACTCATGAGAACCCTCTGGCAGATGCTGTAGCTACAGACTTTATCTGTCACTAAGTGGCCACATTAGATCATGAGCCAGTGGTTGTTATGATTTCCACATTGCAGGGAGTTGGGTTTTGAGCACAAAGACATTGAGAACAAGAGAGGAATGAGTCTGTTTCCAAAAGAAGTGATGATGAGGAGGGAATGGAAGCATGAGCTAAGTGAAGATAGGCCCAGAAAGGAGAGATTAGTAAGAGGGTGGAGCATAGGTATGCAATATTTACTGGAGGCTTAGTAGCTCTGCTGTGTGGTGTGGGACCATCATTCAACCAATGAGAAAAACATTGGAACCTCTGATAGTGGGTGATGATAGATTAGTGATTAAATACTTCATAATAAATTGTACAAAGTGGTTTAACACAACTATAACCTATTATCTCTCCCAGCTTCTGTGGTTCAGGAAATCAGGAGCAGCTTGGCTAGGCAGGTGTCCCTTAGGCTCTGCTGTGAGGTTGCAGTCAGATGTTGGTTGGAGCTCTACCCATCTGAAGGCTTGAGGATCCACATTCAAGGGGGCTCAGTGGCTTTCTCTGGCAGGGCTCCATGTGGGCATCTCCACAGGGCTGCTTGAGTATCTGCGGGACATGGCTACTGGCTTCCCCCAGTGCAAGGGACCCAGGAGACCAGCGTAGAGGCTGAAATGCCTTGTGCCATCTACCCTTGGAAGCCACATACTATCGCTTCTGCTGTGTTCCATACGTCACACAGGTCAGTCCTGATTCAACATGGGAGGGGACGACCGAAGGTGTGAATGTCAGGAGGTGAGGGGTGCCTGCCGTGCGCTCCCCCTGCTCCTGACGATGCGTGACCCTCCCACATGCAAACATACACTCCCCTCCCACTACAGCCTATCTCTGGGTCCAGAATCTCGTCATCTGAAGCAAGTCCAGGTGTGGAGGAGGCTCTTGGCTGTCGCTCTGCATGTGCAGTTCAGTTGATGGTGAGGGATGTTGAGGAGCCAGGAGGGATCTGGAGCAGGTGGGTGGGGGGCGAGGATAGGGCACTTGCTTGCGTGCGGGGCGGGGCGTGATAGGGCAAAGGAGCTCACACTCTACGCATGAGCCTGAGAGGTGAATTAGCCTCACAGGGCCAGGAAGGGAGCTCGAAGAACTGAAAAGAACTGAAAAATGGGTGCTTCAAGCCTTCCCACAGCCTCCCAATTCAGTCAGTGCTGAAGTCCCAAAAGATCTCATTTATGTCCCCAAATGTATCTTTCCATTAACTTGTGTTTATTTGAAGTCCTCCTTAGGAGACAGAGAAAAATAAAACAATAACTGAAAGTTGTTATGAATGTATGGTAAAATCACCCCAAGCCGTCAAATATCCTGAGACGCCTGGGCCCAGACATATTCAGCCTCGTGTCAATGCCCACAGGGCTAACTGAGGGTCCCAGAACTATTCTCCAGTGTCAAAGACACTTCATGATGTTTCACCTATTAAGGTAGGAAAATGGGCTTGGTTATGTAAAAAAAGCATTTCACATTACAGGTGGTAGCAGAAAAGCCAGAATATTTAGGTATGTTCAGTACACCTTATCGAGATACAAGTGACTGGCTAGGAGCCAAAGAGCAGCAATTTGGGAGTTAGTTCCATGGGCTGTTTCCTACTCACAGGAATGAGGCAGGAAGTACAAAGGACTTGGTGAGCATTGGGGCTCCCATTTACTGTGTGATCTTGACACCACCAGTTTCCTCAAGGTCAAAATGGAATCATCTTCCCTGCCTGCCTTACAAGGCTGCCTGTGAGATACAAATAAGACAATGTCTGTGGTCATAGCTGCAGTGTATGGTTGGTCAGGCTGTTCATTGAACAAGTGTTTTTGGCCTGAGAAGTGATTAGTAGCTAGAAGTCAGCACATGCTCCACTTAACAAGTTGTGAGATCATGGAACCACTCAGCCCAGGGGGACATCTGTTATAGACTTCCACAGGGGCCACATGAGCCAGTGGCTCTGCAAAGGCCTGATCACACATTATGTAAGGTGTGAATGGGAAGGGCCATTGGCATCGCCCTGGCTGTCTTTGTGTCTTTGTCCATGCTCAGTTGTCCTGAGTTGTCTCTGCAAGGCAAAATGAGGGAGAGGAAAAAGGAGGCTGGGTCTGGAACAGAAATCATTGTTCCCTAACCCCCCATGAGTGGAAGAGAGGAAGCCAGGGCAAAAAATGCAAATGAGCATCTACCTAGGGCCTCCATCTGGCTGCCTCACACAAGCCAATACTGGTGGTTTCTTGTCCCCTGGGGTGCAGCCCTGCTGTGCTGGCTGCAGGGGATGAGGGCAGGTGAGGCCAGATGGGTCAGTCATGCTGAAAGGCCCAGTAAAAGGAGGGGCTGGGTGGTTCCTTCTTGTCCCCTGGGAAGGAGAGTGGGGCCTTCATGAACACCTCCCTGGGCCATCATGGCCTCAACTGCTCCTGGGGCTGGGGGCTGGGATGACATGGGAGAACTGACCTGGGGTGGGAAGCAGCTGAAGGAGAAGCAGCTGAAGGAGAAGCAGAAGCCAGAGGATAAAGAAGAAAAGAGGCTTGACCCCCACCCTTCCTCTTTCCCTCCATCCCCAAACCCTGACCTCGGAGCTTTCTCTCTTCCCCGCTCAGCTGGCCCCATTACCCGCAGCTAAGCCCCTTATCCCCAGCTCCTGGAGAGGGTGTGCTACAACTCCCACCACTGGGAAAAGCCAGGCGCCCTCATGTGCCTTAGCCCAGCCCACTCTGCCATGGCTGGCCCCAATTTCTGCTTCTCTCTTGTTTCGTGGCTTATCCACACAATCTTATAATTAGGGAAGGTCACCACTCAGGTCCCTATTCTCTCCTGCCCTGTCTGGGGCTCTGCCAGCTGAGTTGCTCATTTGTGCAGGGGTGTGGGGCAAGTAGAATGATGCAGAAAGTTTGAATTCCAGCTCACCAACTCAGCTATAAGAGACAGAGCTGTTGCTATTCTTCTGCTCTGTTTCCATTTCAAGGCCTTATTCTACCACAGTAGTAAATTTGGAGTCCTCTCCTTTTCCATGGTGGCATCTGATTTCCTGGAAGCTTAAGTGGTGTCCAGACATCTGATCTTCAGTGTCATTTGGTATGTCCATCACTATGTCTGCCTGTGTTCTTTGGTCCCTGAGGGTTGCTGTGGAGACAGTCTTGATCCCCTTGCAGGGTCCCTGCTGACCTCTCTTCTTCTCTAGACCCGTGTTAACGTGGTAATTCTTGTTCTTCAGGGCCATGAGGGTGTGTGGGAAACCTCTGTAAGGCTGGCCGAGATCTGGCTGCTGGACCATTCCATGAAGTCACCTTCCTTCCCTGGGTCTTGTCACCTCCCAGACCTCTCTGTAAGGGGTCCCAGGGCCCTCTGCTCGCAGGTCGTCCACAGCTCTCTGGGTCCCCTCTCTGAAACCATCACTGTCTGTGCTTTTGTAGCTTCTGACTCTCTCTCCCCAGCTTTGCACTCCTCCCCTCAAGATAGGGCCTCCTTTTCGAACCTGAGGGGTGGAGTCATTTCTCTTGCTCAGTTTTTCTCCTTAATTTTCCTGGTGAGAGCCCTTTCTGCTGCCAGGAGTTTTCAACTCAAAGCCAAGAGTCTCCTTCCCCTGCTTTCTGAAGCCACACTCCTCCTCTGAATCAATACCACAGGACAGAATTCAGGCGGGGGTGAGGAGGAGAGGAGCAAAGTACGGAAGGGGAAACCAGATGGGGGAAAACTGTGTAATGTTTCAAAACACTAACCTGAGGTGTTTTCAAAGCTCCCCTGAACTCCAGAGATGTTTGAGTCATCTGTGAAGATAAGTCCACTAGTCACAGACAGATACAAAATGAGAACCTGGAGTCTCTTTCTGCCAGAAATACAGCATTTGATCACATTTAGTTAGGGCTGCTGAGAAGACCTGTAAGACCACTGTAAGTCTGATGGGACCACCCTGGGAGAGGAAGAAAGGAAGAAGTTTCCATCAATTACCCACAAGCACTGGGTGGTCGTGAGTTGCCTGACACTCTTCCAAGAATCTTGGGCACTCAGAAGAAAGCTGCTCAGCCAGGCAGGTCACAACTGAATTTTGAGGACAACTGTTTCCTGGGATGAAATCTGGAGGAGAAGGGGGCTCTGCTGAGAGGTTTAGAAAACCTGTCCTGCGAGGGAGGGTGAAGAAACAAGGTAGATTATTCTGGAGGAGAAACATCTCTGAAGGCTATCAGGTGGGAGAAGGACTTGTTCCGGAACCCCCCATAGGGAGGGAGTCAAGACTTCAGCTCTGCTGAAGGAAACACCTAAGGACTTGTCTGAAAATGGAAAGACTCTCCCTAGGGCGATGAGGTGCCCATCAGTGGGATGATGAAGCAGACGATGGATGAAACCTTGATGATAAGACAGACCACAAGATGGTGTGTCCAATGAGAGCTTGGAGGTTCCCGCCCTACCAAGATGTCATGATTCTTCACAGGCACTGAGTTCTGGTATCTTCTCCCTTCGTTCATTTCGGTCCCACTAATCCATATCTCATGGTAACTTAGGTGCTATCTAAAAGCATGACAAACCATGAAAAATGAGTTTGCTGAGAGATGGAATGTAAAATTAGATCACAAGGGAGGGGCTTGCCTTGTCTATGAGAGCAGGCTGTTTCCAAGCCTTCTTTTATATGTAAGCAATCGCCATGGTAACTGACATTGTCACTCCCAGCTCACTGTGACCTTGCCTCCTATTCTTCCTGAGAAAATTGAGGCCATCAGGTCTGAGTTCTCAGTTGCCAGGTTTCCTCACTCTCTAGTCTTGCATGAGCCAGACGCATCCTGCTTCCCTCACCACAGCTTCAGAGGACAGGGTATCTATCTGTTGAAAGCCAACCTCTCCACTTGCATCTTTGACCTCCAACTCTCCTGCCTCTTCCCAGAGGCTATGCCATGAGTTTCCCTTCCTTCTAGATCTTCACCTCTCCTAGTCCACTAGGTACTTCTCTTCCTTCTAAAAATATACACAGGCCTCTCATATCCAAAAAAACTTAAATCCTCCCATGCTTCTTCTAGCTTCTGTCCAAACCTCCATTCTCCCTTTATCATCCAACCTTCTCAGAAAAGTAGTCCAGACTTCCAGGAAGATGGTGGCATGAGCAGGCCGGCAGAAAATTCCTCCCAACACTATATTTATCTACGAAAATACAGCAAATACAACTATTCCTAAAAGAGAGACCAGAATACACAGTAAGATACGGAGCTGCGACCCGGCAGAACTCGAGCCCTCCCCCAACCCAGCGCACCGGCGGTAGGAGAGGATTCAGAGCCAGGAGGGAGTGGAAGTACACCCCGCAAAGTAGCCAGCCCCGGTGATCTGTGCAGGGAGCGCTGACCCACATCCCGCAGTGCAGCGGAGTTTGGAGAGATAGAGGGGCAGGATCTGAGCGAGAACATGCCAGGGTGCTTGCAGCCAGCTCCCGGGAAGGAAAAAAAGGGGGGCACACTCAGCCCAGCAGGCTGGGAGTCCTGGGGAGTTTCGGATGCCTTAGCTGGCGACTGGGGAAGCGTGGCAAAGATCAAAGATAAAGACAGAGTATTAAACGCAGCTAGAGAGAGAAAAAAGATCACCTACAAAGGAAAACCCATCAGACTATCATCAGACTTCTCAACAGAAACCTTACAGACCAGAAGAGAATGGCATGATATATTTAACGTTATGAAATAGAAGGGCCTCGAGCCAAGAATATTGTATCCAGCACGATTATCATTTAAATATGATGGAGGGATTAAACAATTTCCAGACAAACGAAAGTTGAGAGAGTTTGCCTCTCATAAACCACCACTACAGGATATCTTAAATGGACTGCTCTAGATGGAAGCACTCCTAAGGCTAAAAAGATGTCACCAGAGAAAATAAAACCATAGCAAAGAAAGAAGACCATCCAAATACTAACTAAAGGCAAAGAATAAAACACCTAGTATAGAAAGAATGGAGGAGGAAGAATAAGAAGGGAGAGAAGTAAAGAAACATCAGACAGTGTTTACAATTACTTAACAAGAAAGTTAAGTTAGATTGTTAGATAGTAAAGAAGCAACCCTTGGGACTTCCGGGAAGATGGCGGTGTGAGCAGGCCGGCAGAAATCTCCTCCCAACACTATATTTATCAACGAAAACACAGAAAATACATCTATTCCTAAAAGAGAGATGAGAATACACAGGAAAGCGCACAGCGTGCAGCTACACCCGAGAGGACTCGGCACCCCTAGAGGCGGGTAAGATACGGAGCCGCGACCTGGCGGGACCCGAGCCCTCCCCCACCCCAGCACACCGGCGGAAGGAGAGGATTCAGAGCCGGTGGGAGTGGAAGCACACCCCGTGAAGTAGCCAGCCCCGGGGATCTGCGCGGGGAGCGCTGACCCACATTGCGCAGTGCAGCGGAGATTGGAGAGACAGAGGGGCAGGATCTGAGCGGGGAACGCGCCAGGGTGCTTGCAGCTGGCTCCCGGGAAGGAAAAAAAAAAAGTGCGCGCTTTCTTCAGCGGTCTTAAAGAGACAGGAGCCCAGCGGAGGAGCCGGATCGCCCCAGCACACTCAGCCCAGCAGGCTGGGAGTCCTGGGGAGTTTCAGACGCCTTAGCTGGCGACTGAGGAAGCGTAGCCATACTTAACACTTCTCACTGAGATCAACAGCCTCCTACTCATTCCCACCCCTGCCAGAGCGATAAAGGGCCCTGTGGAGCGGCACAGTCACAGCTGTGGAATAGTGGGGCAATAGCGCCACCTAGAGCATTCCCACAGAATCTACGTCCGGTGGGCATTTTTTTTTGCTTTTTTTGTTTTGTTTTGTTTTTGTTTTTTCTTTTCTTTCTTTTTTCTTTCTTTCTTTTTTTCTCTTTTTTTTTCTTCTCTTTTTAAAGTCCTAAAGAGCCCAGCTGACATACGTGGCAACTATCAGTGACCAAATTATACAGCCATGAAAAGACAGAGGAATATGGTTCAGACCAAAATCAACCAGACAACCCCAGAGAGGGAGTCTGAAGGGATGGAAATGCACAGCCTCCCTGAAAAAGAATTTAGAATAAAAGTCATAACCATGCTGATGGACCTACAGAGAAATGTGCAAGAGCTGAGGGAGGAAGTGAGGGAACTGAGGAAAGACAATACAGAAATCAGACAAGCGATCGACGGGCTTAACAGCAGAATGGATGAGATGCGAGAGACTGTTAATGGAATAGAAAACAGAGAACAGGAGTACAGAGCAGCTGAGGCAGAGAGAGATAAAAGGATTTCTAGGAATGAAAGAATATTAAGAGAACTGTGTGACCAATCCAAACGGAACAATATTCGCATTATAGGAGTACCAGAGGAAGAAGAGAGAGAAAAAGGGATAGAAAGTGTCTTTGAAGAAATAATTGCTGAAAACTTTCCCTCGCTGGGGAAGGAAGTAGTCTCGCAGTCCACCGAAGCTCATAGATCTCCCAACACAAGGGACCCAAGGAAGACAACACCAAGACACATAATAATTAAGATGGCAAAGATCAAAGATAAAGACAGGGTATTAAAGGCAGCTAGAGAGAGAAAAAAGATCACCTACAAAGGAAAACCCATCAGACTATCATCAGACTTCTCAACAGAAACCTTACAGGCCAGAAGAGAATGGCATGATATATTTAACGTTATGAAACAGAAGGGCCTCGAACCAAGAATATTGTATCCAGCACGATTATCATTTAAATATGATGGAGGGATTAAACAATTTCCAGATAAACGAAAGTTAAGAGAATTTGCGTCTCATAAACCACCACTACAGGATATCTTAAATGGACTGCTCTAGATGGAAGCACACCTAAGGCTAAAAAGATGTCACCAGAGAAAAAAAAATCATAGCAAAGAAAGCAGACCATCCAGATACCAACTAAAGGCAAAGAATAAAACACCTATTATAGAAAGAATGGAGGAGGAGGAATAAGAACGGAGAGAAAGAAAGAAACATCAGACTGTGTTTACAATAACTTAACAAGAAAGTTAAGTTAGATTGTTAGATAGTAAAGAAGCAACCCTTGAACCCTTGGTAACCACGAATCTAAAGCCAGCAATGGCAATAAGTACATACCTATCAATAATCACCCTAAATGTAAATGGACTGAATGCACCAATCAAAAGACACAGAGTAACAGAATGGATAAAAAAGCAAGACCCATCTATATGCTGCCTACAAGAAACTCACCTCAAATCCAAAGATATACACAGACTAAAAGTGAAGGGATGGAAAAAGATATTTCATGCAAACAACAAAGAGAAAAAAGCAGGTGTTGCAGTACTTGTATCAGACAAAATAGACTTCAAAACGAAGAAAGTAGCAAAAGATAAAGAAGGACATTACATAATGATAAAGGGGTCAGTCCAACAAGAAGATATAACCATTATAAATATATATGCACCCAACACAGGAGCGCCAGCATATGTGAGACAAATACTAACAGAATTAAAGGAGGAAATAGACAGCAATGCATTCATCTTAGGAGACTTCAACACACCACTCACTCCAGAGGACAGATCAACCAGACAGAAAATAAGTAAAGACACAGAGGCACTGAACAACACACTAGAACAGATGGACCTAACAGACATCTACAGAACTCTACACCCAAAAGCAACAGGATACACATTCTTCTCAAGTGCACATGGAACATTTTCCAGAATAGACCACATACTAGGCCACAAAAAGAACCTCAGTAATTTCAAAAATATTGAAATCCTACCAACCAACTTCTCAGATCACCAAGGTATAAAACTAGAAATAAATTTTAGAAAGAAATCAAAAAGGCTCACAAATACATGGAGACTTAACAACACTCTCCTAATTAATCAATGGGTTAACGACCAAATCAAAACAGAAATCAAAGAATATATGGAGACTAATGACAACAACAACACAAAGCCACAACTTCTGTGGGACGCAGCAAAGGCAGTTCTAAGAGGAAAGTATATTGCAATCCAGGCCTATTTAAAGAAGGAAGAACATTCCCAAATGAATAGTCTAAAGACACAATTACTGAAATTGGAAAAAGAAGAACAAATGAGGCCCAAAGTCACCAGAAGGAGGGACATAATAAAGATTAGAGAAGAAATAAATAAAATTGAGAAGAATAAAACAATAGAAAAAATCAATAAAACCAAGAGCTGGTTCTTTGAAAAAATAAACAAAATAGATAAACCCCTAGCCAGACTCATTAAGAGAAAAAGAGAATCTACACACATAAACACAATCAGAAATGAGAAAGGAAAAATCACGACGGACCCCACAGAAATACAAAGAATCATAAGAGAATATTATGAGAATCTATATGCTAACAAGCTGGAAAACATAGAAGAAATGGACAACTTCTTAGAAAAATACAACCTTCCAAGACTGACCAAGCAAGAAACAGAAAAACTAAACAGACCAATCACCAGTGACGAAATCGAATTGGTAATCAAAAAACTACCCAAGAACAAAACCCCTGGGCCTGATGGATTCACCTCTGAATTCTACCAGACATATAGAGAAGAAATAACACCGATTCTCCTTAAAGTTTTCCAAAAAATAGAAGAGGAGGGAATACTTCCAAACTCATTCTATGAAGCCAGCATCACTCTAATACCAAAACCGGGCAAAGACCTCACCAAAAAAGAAAATTACAGACCAATATCCCTGATGAACGTAGATGCAAAAATACTCAACAAAATATTAGCAAACCGAATTCAAAAATACATCAAGAGGATCATACACCATGATCAAGTGGGATTCATCCCAGGGATGCAAGGATGGTACAACATTCGAAAATCCATCAACATCATCCACCACATCAACAAAAAGAAGAACAAAAACCACATGATCATCTCCATAGATGCTGAAAAAGCATTTGACAAAATTCAGCATCCATTCCTGATTAAAACTCTCAACAAAATGGGTATAGAGGGCAAGTACCTCAACATCATAAAGGCTATATATGACAAACCCACAGCTAACATCATACTTAACGGCGAGACGCTGAAAGCTTTTCATCTAAGATCGGGAACAAGACAGGGATGCCCACTCTCTCCACTGTTATTCAACATAGTACTGGAGGTCCTAGCCACAGCAATCAGACAAAACAAAGACATACAAGGCATCCAGATTGGTAAAGAAGAAGTCAAATTGTCACTATTTGCAGATGACATGATACTGTACATAAAAAACCCTAAAGATTCCATTCCAAAACTACTAGAACTAATATCTGAATTCAGCAAAGTTGCAGGATACAAAATTAACACACAGAAATCTGTTGCTTTCCTATACACTAATGATGAACTAACAGAAAGAGAAATCAGAAAAACAATTCCATTCACAATTGCATCAAAAAGAATAAAATACCTAGGAATAAACCTAACGAAGGAAGTGAAAGACCTGTACTCTGAAAACTACAAGACACTCCTAAGAGAAATTAAAGAGGACACTAACAAATGGAAATGCATCCCATGTCTTGGCTAGGAAGAATCAATATTGTCAAAATGGCTATACTACCTAAAGCAATCTACAGATTCAACGCAATCCCTATCAAACTACCAACAGCTTTCTTCAATGAACTGGAACAAATAATTCTAAAATTCATATGGAACCACAAAAGACCCCGAATAGCCAAAGCAATCCTGAGAAGGAGGAATAAAACAGGGGGAATTACACTCCCTGACTTCAAGCTCTACTACAAAGCCACAGTAATCAAGACAATTTGGTATTGGCACAAAAACAGACCCACAGACCAGTGGAACAGAATAGAAAATCCAAACATTAACCCAAACATATACAGTCAATTAATATTTGATAAAAGTGCCTTGGATATACAATGGGGAGATGACAGCCTCTTCAGCAGCTGGTGTTGGAAAAACTGGACAGCTACATGTAAGAGAATGAAACTGGACTACTGTCTAGCCCCATACACAAAGGTAAACTCAAGGTGGATCAAAGACCTGAATGTAAGTCATGAAACCATAAAACTCTTAGAAAAAAACATAGGCAAAAATCTCTTGGACATAAACATGAGCAACTTCTTCATGAACATATCTCCCCGGGCAAGGGAAACAAAAGCAAAAATGAACAAGTGGGACTATATCAAGCTGAAAAGCTTCTGTACAGCAAAGGACACCATCAGTAGAACAAAAGACATCCTACAGTATGGGAGAATATATTCATAAAAAACGTATCTGATAAAGGGTTGACATCCAAAATATATAAAGAACTCATGCACCTTAACAAACAGAAAGCAAATAATCCAATTAAGAAATGGGCAGAGGACATGAATAGACACTTCTCCAAAGAAGAAATTCAGATGGCCAACAGGCACATGAAAAGATGCTCCACATCGCTAATCATCAGAGAAATGCAGATTAAAACCACAATGAGATATCACCTCACACCAGTGAGGATGGCCAACATCCAAAACACAAACAACAACAAATGTTGGCGAGGATGTGGAGAAAAGGGAACCCTCCTACACTGCTGGTGAGACTGCAAATTAGTTCAACCATTGTGGAAAGCAGTATGGAGGTTCCTCAAAAAACTCAAAATAGAAATACCATTTGACCCAGGAATTCCACTCCTAGGAATTTACCCTAAGAATGCAGCAGCCCAATTTGAAAAGGACAGATGCACCCCTATGTTTATTGCAGCACTATTTACAATAGCCAAGAAATGGAAGCAACCTAAGTGTCCATCAGTAGATGAATGGATAAAGAAGATGTGGTACATATACACAATGGAATATTATTCAGCCATAAGAAGAAAACAAATCCTACCATTTGCAACAACATGGATGGAGCTAGAGGGTATTATGCTCAGTGAAATAAGCCAAGCCGAAAAAGACAAGTATCAAATGATTTCACTCATATGTGGAGTATAAGAACAAAGAAAAAAACTGAAGGAACAAAACAGCAGCAGACTCACAGAACCCAAGAACGGACTAATAGTTACCAAAGGGAAAGGGACTGGGGAAAATGGGCGGGAAGGGAGGGATAAGAGGGAAAAAGGGGCATTACGATTAGCAGATGTAATGTTGGGGGGGCATGGGGAGGGCAGTACAACTCAGAGAAGACAAGTAGTGATTCTATAGCATCTCACTACGCTGATGGACAGTGACTGTAATGGGGTTGGTGGGGGGGACCTGATGAACGGGTAGTTTAAAAATCGTAATATTGCACATGTAATTGTAAATTAATGATAATAAAATAAATTATATTAAAAAAAAAAAGAAATGAGTGGTCTGAGCGAGCCCGAGGGAAGGAGGCCCTATTTTGTTGGACAGAGTACAGCAGAGGTGCCTGGCTTTTGGGAGCAGTGATGGCTGCATGATTGAGTTCCTAATGCAGAAGTGGACTGATGGATGCAACGGTAGCAGCGACCGCACAAACTTACATATGGGACTGTGTGGTGGAGGCTCCTTTAGCGGGGATGGTTTGGGAAGCTTAGTCTTGGGGCTGATGCCCCAGTTCTCCCCACAATTGAAAGGGCTGGCTAGCCTTCTTTTCTCCTTAAACCAGCCCGAGTGGGTTTTGTCATTTGTAACAAAGAACTCTGACCAATACACAAGGTTCATCAGTGGCAAAGTTATTTAAAATCTAGATTCCTTTAAAAAGTCTCTTTAACATTACTAATGTTACAAGTTTTAAGTTTTGAACAAAAGGCGGAGGATCCTCCATTCTTTCCAGGCTTTAGATGTGGGGCTTTAGAACTTGAGCAGCAGGCAAAGGGTCAGGCAGCTGGAGATCACAGCAGGGCAGCTCTTTCCACTCCAGGCATAGAAGAGGTAAAAAAGAAAACAGGGGGTCTTGAGAGCACCTCCTCTGCCCTCAGCCAAGAGAAAGCAGATGAACTCTTTGCTATGGCACAAGTTTTGCTTAGAGAAACTTTTTATTTTCATTTTTACATATTGATTACCTTTTCAATGTGTGTTGGAGGGAAATCTTTCTGTTTGTTTGAAAATGTCTCTTGTACTTATTTCTCTAAGTGTTCAGATAATGAAGAAACTTGTCTATAGATGGATGTAAGGATAGATCACCCAGGATTGGTGCAAATGTGCCCATCAAGGTGCCGTGCTTGGTGTTCCTCCTCCCACTTCATACTCTGACAGCTAAGCTCAACACCTTATTTTTAGTTGGGGGGTTGGGGGAATTCATGTGCAAACCATTATACTGAGAGAAAAAAAATTAAAGAAACAGCTGTCATGAGATCTGTAAGTCTGAAAATAACTGGAAATCTAGAGTCTCAGAGATTGCTCATTTACTAAAGCCTCAGGGCTTTTCAGTTTTAAGCTTGAGTTTTCTAGAGGAGCATCTGGGATAGTTTTCATAGTTCCTTCAGCTAGCTGACCATTTCTAGCAAAGTCTGCTCTAGACTGTGAGCTCTTTGAGGGCAGGGAGTGTGTCCTACTCATCTCACTCAGGACACCTTGTCTAGGCCTTGTCGCTTAATAGACACTTTACAAATGTCTGTTAATGTTGGATTAACAGGTTTCGTTTCATTATTCCCTTTTCTCAAGTGGCAGGAAGAGTTTCCTACTCCACCCTAACTCCTTGTGTTACCTTGGGGGGCCCACCTGGCTCCTGTCCTGAGAATCCCAGATTAGAACAAAACAGAAGCGAGACGTCTCAGGACCAGAGGGCTCAAGGCCATCTGAGGTACACTTTGGATTTTTGACAGGATGAGAAGAAAAGCCCAGGCAAAGAAAGACTATTTCTGGTCAGAATAATAGCTTGTGAGCTTCCACTCTATTTGAGCTGAGCTGTGTTGGTGAGTTAACCAATTCTAGTGTGTGCATGATGGAGCTGGAAGTGACAATTGTATGTCTGGAGTCTGATGAAGAGCACTTTCTCATAGTCATCTAAGGGGGGAACACATGGTATTTTTACTTTCTTACTTCATGCCGTGTCAATTGTTACACTGCTCATCACAGGCTGTTCTCTCCTGTAGGTGGCCAGCCCTGCCATGCTGAGCTGGCTTCTAGAGCTGCTCTGTGATTCAGCCTAAGGAGCCAGGGGGAGGTCTGGTTCTTGGAACACACACATGACAGGCTTAAAAGGCAACACTCAAGTCTGCGGGAGCATCTAGTCTGTTATTGCTTGGACAAGCCTCAAAAATTGCTCTCTCCCTACTAGTAATTTAAAAAAATGATCTCTAATGGTTTCTCATGTTTGGGCTAACCACAGTGTATCAGCATGAACTTAGCTGGCATAAAATCTTCAGATACCTAATCAGGCTTCCCAGATTCCTAACTGCAGTCCTTAACTCTGTTGTCTCTGTCTTTTTTTTTTTTTACACCCTGATGACCATAAAGCATGATTCCATCCCCTGAAATCCAGACAGCCCAAGGTTTGTCTCCTACATGGGATATAAGCAAGGGACATTTGGGGTGAGGCATAAAGATCTGTTTGGGTGAGGCAATGCTAAGTTTAGAGTTGTAACCAAATCTGTTAGCTTTCCTTAATAAACCACTGTGGGGGAAGGGTTCCCTATATTCATTCAGTCTCACTTGAACCTGCTTGTATTTTCAGTTTGTGCAGGTGCCTCTGTCATTCACTCAGAGGCAGTAAAGTACAGTAGTGGAGAGCTTTGGTTCCAGAATCAGGCAAATTGAAGTTAAATTGTAGCCCCACTGCTTATTAGTTGTGTTATGGTGGTTAGTTACTTAGCCTTGAAGAGCCAGTTTCCTCTTCTGTAAAATGGTTATAATAATACTTCTAAGGGGCTCAAGTGAGATAATATATGTGAAGTACTTAGCCCTTCACATATATCAGGTAACTGTTGGGCTCAGGAATGATGTAGGTATGAAAATGCTTCAAGACTCTTGCCCCTTTCTATAAAGAGTTTATAGTCTTAATTGGTGGAGGCAGGGGAGCAAAACACTTTTGCAATTTCAAAGGTAGAAAGTAATAAGGGACAGAAAGATCATGAAAGAGAAAGGACTTTGAGGATAGAGACATTTTGAGTTGGGCTTTGTAGGATGTGAAGAATGTGGTGTTGAGTGAGAATGAAGCAACCAGCCTTATGGAGAAAGGGAATAAACCCTAAGAGAGGCATTGGACAGGAATGGTGAGGACATGTTAGCATCCAATAGCCTAGGCCTGAAAATGGGGAGGGAGACAGATAAAGGGGGTAAGCCAGACTCCCCCCCTAAAAATGAGGAAGGATCACAGTAGGAGTGCATGCTGATTGGAAATGCCATGCTAATGGTCTGGCCTTTCTTTGGTGGGCCACTGAAGGCTTTGGGGAAAGAGGAGGTAATAAAATCCTGTGATTTGCTATCTACTACTCTACTGCTATATGAAATACTATCTTTCCTTTGTCCTAAAATTTTTTTAAATGATTTTTTTAGGTTTCTGGAGCACTAAAAATAATAACTTGAATTTGGAGGGTGGACTTATTTTACTTTTTTCTAACCTAGCTGGGATATCTACAGCCAGAAGAAAAAGTACAAGGTTTTACTAGAGAGGGGGCAATCAAGTTTCACCCTCTGGAGAAAAGAAATACGAGGTGAGGGGAGGAGATAGCTTTAAAGGAGAGGTTCCAAAGCCTCCTGCCCGTTAGTGCTCCTCACCGTGGTCCAGGTTAATTTGCATTTCAAAGACGACTTAATACTACTAAATTTTATGTAACTTTTAAGCTTCTCAGATGTTTGTTACTTTTGCTATCCTAGTGGAAATCCTGCAATTGCTCTATTTTTTTTAAGTCCTAAAATGTGATGAGGAAGCCTATGCGTTTTTATACAAGGAGGGAGAGGGTAGGGTCCCAGTCGGGTGGGACCTTACATTCTGTACTGGGAGTCTCAGTCTGATAACGGAAACGTCATGGTCCTTGAGGAAGAAAGAGGGAGAGGGGAAGTAGGGGAATAGTGGGGGCCATCTGTTGGTGTGCCTGTGCAGGGTAACTGGCAAGAGGGCCTCATTTTCTGACCCAGGGAGGTAAAAGTGTCATCATTGGCACTACGTGTGGTGAGTCACACAAATCACCACACTGCCAGCCCGAGAGACCCCGGCTCATCTGCCCCCACAACACCTCACTGCTCTTGGACTCGGCAGCCCCTGCCCAGGAAGCAGCTCTTTGAATCTGGCCCCGTCCTTTCTCTGAAAGCATCTGACCCACACAGGGACCGAAACTCCCTAGTTGTCATTATGCGCCGCGCCGCCGCGCCTCTAGGGAGCTGTCCGCGGTGCTGAATTCTGTCTTTGTCGGCCAGATTCTGTGCTCGCGAAGCGTGTTGCAGCCTAGGCGAAGGGCTCAGGGGTCCCAGGGGGCGAGCCTGAAGGTCTGCAGCGAGCTCAGGGTTCTAAAGTTCAAATCCCTGTCGGAACCCCTTATGTGTCTCTGTTAACCCCAGACTGGCCTCTACGCAGGACCCTGCGCTTAAGCACGGGTTCCTCCCTCATCTTTCCCCCACGTCACGTGGTGTATCTCAGTCCCTCATCCCACTCCCTCCTCTACTCCTTCCTTTTTGAAACGGCACCAGATAGTCCTGAGAGCCTGGCACCTCACGCCCTTCTCTCTCCTCGTCTAGCGCACCCTCCTCTGGAGCGGGTCTCTCCCAGGGCGCTGCAAGCTCCCGCAGTCGACACTCTCCCTTGTCCCTCTGGCCCAGGTCTGCTAGCCCCTCCTTCATTTTCTGTTTCCATCCTCCTCACACTGTACTTCTCTCTAGTTGTCTAACCACTGAGTCTGGTGGTGCGCGCTCCGCCCACCATTTTCCATACAAGGGAGAGCTGGAGCGCAGGGAGAAGCGGAGGGGAGGCGCTCCCAGTTCCTCTCAAAAACTGCGAGTCCACTGGGAACTCCTGAATCTGTTCAGCTCCCGCGGAGATCCTAAAAGCTTGCACCGCAAGCCTGAGCGGAGGATCGCTAGGGAAAAGCGGGATTCCGTCCGCTCCTCCCTCCCCAGAGCACTTTCCGCCCTCCAAGCCCCACTCACCAGGTAGGTGCGTGCTCCTGGATCTCACCTGCTTGAACTGTGAGGGCTCTAAATTGAGCAGGACGCGTTCAAATAACCTGTGCATAGATTTGTTTTTTTTCAGAAGCGGGATGACAGCATTTTAAAATTGTTATTTATTTTGGCCAGTTATTCCAAAGGGAGTTTTTGAGTGATTGAAGGGGGGGGGGGGGGGGGCGGTTGATGTAGGAGGGGGCTGAAAATGGGAAGTGACAGACTTTGATTCTCTTTGGACAGATGACCATGGCCTCACTGCCATCTAAGGGCTCCTGGGTCCCTGACTTATTTTCTGGGCTGCCATCTGCAACCTCACTTCCGGCCAACCAGAGCGCAGAGCCCGCAGCGGGCAATGGGTCAGCAGGTGGCGCAGGCGCTCAGGCCGTTACGCCCTTCCAGGGCCTGCAGCTGGTTCATCAGCTGAAGGGGCTGATTGTGCTGCTCTACAGCATCGTGGTGGTCGTGGGGCTGGTGGGCAACTGCCTGCTGGTGCTGGTGATCGCGCGGGTGCGTCGGCTGCACAATGTGACCAACTTCCTCATCGGCAACTTGGCCTTGTCCGACGTGCTCATGTGTGCCGCCTGCGTGCCGCTCACACTGGCCTATGCCTTCGAGCCACGCGGCTGGGTGTTCGGCGGCGGTCTGTGCCACCTGGTCTTCTTCCTGCAGCCTGTCACCGTGTACGTGTCCGTGTTCACGCTCACCACCATCGCAGTGGACCGCTATGTCGTTCTGGTGCACCCGCTGCGCCGGCGCATTTCCCTGCGCCTCAGCGCCTACGCGGTGCTGGCCATCTGGGCGCTGTCCGCTGTGCTGGCGCTGCCTGCCGCCGTGCACACGTACCACATTGAACTCAAGCCACATCGCGTGCGCCTCTGCGAGGAATTCTGGGGGTCCCAGGAGCGCCAGCGCCAGCTCTACGCATGGGGGCTGCTGCTTGTCACCTACCTGCTGCCCCTGCTGGTCATCCTCCTGTCTTACGTCCGCGTGTCGGTGAAGCTCCGGAACCGCGTGGTGCCAGGCTGCGTGACTCAGAGCCAGGCTGACTGGGATCGCGCGCGTCGCCGTCGCACCTTCTGCCTGCTGGTGGTAGTCGTGGTGGTGTTCGCCCTCTGCTGGCTGCCGCTACATGTCTTCAATCTGCTGCGGGACCTCGACCCCAGCGCAATCGACCCCTACGCCTTCGGGCTAGTGCAGCTGCTCTGCCACTGGCTAGCCATGAGCTCTGCCTGCTACAACCCTTTCATCTACGCCTGGCTGCACGACAGCTTCCGCGAGGAGCTGCACAAACTGTTGCTCACCTGGCCCAGCAAGATCGCGCTGCCCCGCCAGAGCAACGCAGTCAGCGTGGTCATCTGATGCCACTGCACCAGGACTTGACTGGGAGCTCCACGTCCCCTGGTGTCCGAGGGTGCCCATCCGAGGCTGGACTGGAGACCTTATTCCCAGCACCAGAGCCAAGCCAGTATGAGGCAGAACTTCTAGCCTAGCCCTCTTGTCCAGCTGTCTTGCCTTGTCCTTGTGTCTTTGTAAAATGTTAAGTAGGCTTTGGTGGGAGTCTTGTGCTTTGTTTGGAGGAAGCCAGGGAGAGGGAATAGGATTTATTATTTCCTCCTATGCCCTTGAATGACAAACAAAGCTTTTCTCCTGGTTCAGACTGTAGTTCAGAACCCTGGCTGTCTTCCTTGCTTTCCCTTCTGCTTGCTCAACAGTGAGATGAAGGAACAATGGACCTGGGATTTAAAATGACTGCACCGGGATTGCCAAAGCCTTTCAGGTTGCCTTTTCGAAAGAACTCAACTGACCTGTAATACCTAGTACTGCTTTGTCAAACTGAACCTGTTAATTTCTAGGATTCCAGGGAACTTACGTATTACAAATCTACATCTAGGATTTCATTATTTCCTGAATAAGACACAAGAGGGTTTTAATTCTAAATCCACTTGAATTTATAGTTCAAAAACACTTACAAAGCACCTTTCAAAATATCTCACTATTATATCCCCCCTCCTTATTCCCCAACTTCTAGTTGAAATTGATGAGATGAATTTGTCAATGAAGAGATAGACTAAGTAGGGACAAAAAGGAAAGATCTAAATCAGTTAAGAGGGAATATAATTGTGCATAGGACAGATGTCATATCTGTGTATATGTTTGTGTATACACACACAGTGTTTGTCACAAGGCAGGTGCTCAAATATTTGATTTTCTGAATACTCTATGTAAGCCATGTTCAGTGGCATTCTCTAATTGCTCAGTTGTAACAGATCGACAGCTGTCATCTGACTGCTCAGCACCTGCTCTGTGGTGACACACTTGGAATATGATCAACCCATAATACAAGGACTGGGAGAAGTTTACTTAAGGCCAGAACAGAAAAATGAACTGTCAGCCAAAGGATGCACAGATCAAACATCTAATTCCTTCCAGGATTAAGGGAACAGGTGAAGACTATTGGGCCATAATGCTAGGTTGATAATCCTCACCTTAACCTTTGTAGAATTCTATAAATGGGGACAAGTGCCCTGGGGCAACAGTTTCCACACTGATGCTGGAAAAGTGATCAGAACAGTGAGGGCAGGAGTCTTGGGAAATGATACATGATATACAGCTGTCAGATCAGTGTCTGTGGCATATAGGGCATGAAGTAGTGTCTGCAGCAACTAAGTTATTATCTGTGAGATTCCAGTACTGTCCCAGCTCACTATACAGTAGAATCAATGTTTTTCCACCTACCCCCTCTTTCTCACCAAAATGAGCTCATTCACTCATTAAAGTGTGCCCTGAAAAGAAAGGAAGGGGGATGTTTTGGGGATGACAAGGATTAAATGTTGTTATTCCAATGTTAGCAATCATGGTGGAAGAGTATTACCGGTAGGGCTAGTTAGCAATAAGAGTCTTTAGTAGTTATATTGGGAAGGGCTGGAAAAGGCTGGCTTGGGAGAAAGAAAAAGGCAGGTTAACTTGGGAGATGCAAGTTACCTCTAGCAATGGTGCTAAAACTAACTTTCAGCTTCATCCATGGATATGTAGAACAAAGAGCCTGTGCTCTAATAATGTAGCCCAACCATAGCATTATGTCACTCCCTGTTCCAAATGAGCACATCTCCTTGGCATACCAGGGACCAGCTCCTGTGACCACAGCAGCTCTGTTACCTAGGAGGCACAAGGCCTGACATTTCACATTTTCTCAGAGCATTCTTTTGAGGGGTATGTGTGGGGTGTGCAGGAGAAAGGGTGAGATTAGTTGGGGAGTGGGGAGATCTATTAACTGTAGTCTCTTTGTTGAAAGTTTAAAGCACCAGCCCTTGATGCTCCTAGAATCACCTGGGGACTTTCAAAAAACACCAGTGCTGGGACTCTCTTGTCCCCTCCTGGCATGAGCCGGGAGCTCTGTCCTTTCACTTTATTTCTAAATAAAAGCCTGTACCTTGCTCTCCTAAAAACAAACAAACAAACAAACAAACAAAAAACCACCAGTGCCTAGGCCCTATTCCTAGAGAGTCCAGTTGATGTGAGATGGGGCCTGGGTATCAGAACTTTTCAAAGCATTTCAGGTGATTTTAATATGCCTCCAAAGTTAAACACCCTAATAATTATCCTCTTTCTAATGAATCTCAGAAATATGTGAATGAAGCTTCCATTGTACCTGCCAAAGGTATTAAAAATTTGGAGTTGAATTCTGATAGGGAATTAGATGCTACACTTGGGGAATACTCTTTTAACCTTCGGACAGTCCCTGAAGCACATAGTGGCAAATCCTTAAATCAGAATATATATGTATTCATCCAGTTGTTTTCTTATACATCTCCTAAGTGTAAGGCACTGTATGAGTCCAATAAGTTTTTTTAAAGTAACACCATTTGACTTTAGATCAATTGCATTATAAAGTTATACACTATGAATTATTCTAAATCATGGTCGCTGGGGTATTAAAAAAAAATTGACATGTTCCCTGATTAGCTTTGTTCAAGTCTATATCAACTGTGAGAAGAAAGTGTCCCCATTAATGATCAGAAAAGCTGCCACCTCTTTTCTGTCATGCCTACAACTTAAGTTAAAAATTTTAACATGTACAGGATTTTATTGGGAGCCTAGAGAGGTTGGAGAATTATGCTGTGTTTATAAACATCTTCACAAATTCAGCAAATTGGCAACTGAACAGCAACTAATTAATTCTTATCCTACTGGAGACTAGTTTGACTATAAAACAAACTGACTTTTTAAAAAGTCTCTCAGAAGTGAGTCCTAGAGAAATCCACAGAGGGTTAAGGTAGAACATTTTATTTAATATAACTCATTTTAGTTAATACCAAGCATCCAGTTATCCTCGTGTAGGAGTCATACTGGCCATAAAGCTGGGAACTGTGCCAGCCTAGTACTTGGCAGCAACTCTTTTAGAGGCTGATGGGAGGTTCTGTAATCCTCTTTGCAAGCTTTGTCACCGGTTCTCACTTTTGGCAGCCAGTCAATAGATTTATCTCACTAAATCAGCTGGGGAGTATTTCAATATGGCAATAGTTACCTGGAAATAGCAACTGTGAGAGATGCTAAGGGAACAGTATTCCCATTGATGTAAGCTTCCTGAATCTTCGTTCTTGTGGATTTTCAGCTTGCTCTTCTACAGGGGGTGCTAAGTACCAGGATAACTTTCTCAGGTAGGCTATTTAACCACCTCTGTCCTGTGACTTGCATTCCTGAACATCTAGTAGTCCTGCAAATGCAAAGCATGGAACTGACATCAAGGGGACTCAGGCAAGAGTTTGGCTAGATCTGGGAGTGAACCCCAGAGTACATACCCCACAGATGAGAGGTCAGGAGCACCTTTGTTCCCCAAGGTAGATTCTGGATTGATTTCCTTTCTTGCATTGGTGTCTTTGTTATGTGTTAAGATGCATGTGTGGCTGAGTCATTGTGTGAAACTCTTCTGGCTGGGGTTTGAATTATGCTTCACACATTGTGGGTACTCAATAAACATTAAATCAGAAGTACATTCTACAGCTGTGGGATTAATAAACCAGGCCAGTTACACACAATGTAACTACACAACCTCAGGATGAGCAGGGTTAAAACAAGGATAAATCATGCCAGGGAAATGCTACTCCATCTAGAGTTTGTCAATTCCAGTTAATTCCAGGAATGAACTTTCATTTGGGGTCTTCTGTGATCACCTGGCCCCAACCTCAGTAACGACAGCATTTCAGTATATGGGACCAAGCTCTGTGCTCTCCAAGATGGCATGTGCCTAAATCCATCAAAGGGAGAGTAGAGAATTTCATTCTTTATTTCTAAATCATAAATTTGGATCATTGTTTAACTGTTAGCATTTTATCACTCACTTCCACATATAAGAGAAATTTAAAAACATCCAATACATGGATCTATCAACAAAATTTGATCATGTGAACTCTGAAACATTCATGATAGAGTCATAAATAGGATTTTCTGGTACATCTAAAATAAGACTTGAAAACAAATATATGTACACCTTTCCAAGGATCCATTTATCTTGTAAAGTGAGGTAAATTAGTCTACAGATGTTGGAAATGGAAAATAGTTAATTGGATGGATGAAAGCTTTAATCTTAATTTGTTTAACTACTGTATGCTTTCAAGCAGTTTTTGGAAGTAGAAAGCCTTATTTTGAAAATTGAGTGTGCACACTCTTAACAGGTTTTGAATTGTTCTTCTCTGCTTTCCAACTCAATTCTCTTAATTTTCCACTCTTTATTTCTCTACTCTGCATTTCTTTTTCTGCTACTTTTCCATATTATCTATAAAACACCTCTGATCTGAAATTCCCTCCACCCCAGGGGAGGCAAGGTAGTGGGATTCAAGCATTCATTTTCTGGTGAGTTCTTATAAGGTGAATCATGTGAGAGAGATATCCTGGTTAATTCCTTTGCAGAAGGCAGGCTTCACCAAACATTTCCTACCCTCTGTGAGGTCTTGGAGCTCACACAATGGATCCTTTTACAGACAAGTTCCAGGCAGAGGTGGATCATAAGAGTTTGCACAGAATCTCCAGCAGGCCTTTGGTGATAAATCTCAGAGAGAACTCTCAAGAGGGGCCTAACAATGAAAGGTCAAATGAGTTTCATTTCATGTTTGAGGCAGGAGCAGGGAAACCTGAAACAGAAAGAACAAAGGGCAATCTTCTCTTTTAAACACTCCATGCCTCCCTCCCTCCCTCAGCTCTCAAAAAATCCTCTTCTTGACTTGCCAATGATTGAATCCCTCAGCCCCAGAACTCATCTCCTTCTGGAACGACATCTAATCATGAATGGCAAGCTACAGCCTTCTCCCCTACCACACAGACTCAGTTACTGCCAAGTTAGGAAAAAAATCCTCTAAGCTGAAAGAGTTAAAAACTCCAGGCCTGAGCTCTAGGTTAGAAGTCAGGTGCTGGCCTTCTTTCCTGGCCCAGAGCACCACAGCCAGACTTGAGACTTCAACCTAGAAAGTTGACCTGGTCACCTGGGTGGGAGGCTGGGGTGCAGCCTAACACTCCCAAGGGTGCATGGCCGGCCGTGTGGGTGTGGCAGAGCAGGTTCCTGTGTGGTC
This sequence comes from Smutsia gigantea, assembly GCA_032199065.1. NCBI lineage: Eukaryota > Metazoa > Chordata > Mammalia > Pholidota > Manidae > Smutsia > Smutsia gigantea. Next base: position 143,606 of record JAVSCE010004950.1, on the reverse strand, counting down.
AATCCTGAGGCTGCTGCCCATTTCAAGGCAAATGCTGGGGAAACACTGACCTCCTCATTATTACAAAGAAGACCCAAGGGCAGGTAGAGATGGAAAACGCACTCCTAAGTGCCTTAAATGGCCACAACTCTTTCTTTAGAACGAATCTCCATTCATTCTTATTTCCTTCCTACCCCAGACTCCTCTAGCAAACCTTCCCTTTTCTTTCCGTGATAAAATTAGTGAGCTTGGAGCATTTACATCGATGTTACATTCTGGAAGAAGGATGTCTTCTTAGGCTTACAGGGAGACTAAAAAGCAATTCCCACATCTGCTGAGACAAAGCCAAACTACCGGACACAGGCGCTGGAACTGGGCTCCATCCGGGGCTCCCAGGAACCTGCGTGCAGGTGTGCAGCCAAGGAGGCGTTCGACTTCCAGCTGAGGAGGTTTGAAGGCAAGAGGACAGTGGCTTGGGACCCGGGACTTCCTGTGGGCCTGCGTGCCCAGTCTAGCGCCACCACTAGTGCCTTCCACCTCTGCAAAGGTAAGCTGGCACCAGGGACAGCTGAGCATCCACGGATCGGCTGCTGGGCCATCCTCCCCGCCGAAGGACTAAGTGCATCTTGCACCATGCTGGCGGCCGTCTGCACCGCTGCAGTTCCTGGGCTCATCGCGGGCTGTGCTCATGAAGTCTCGGAGGGAGTCTCCGGCAAATTCCTCCTCATCCACAGGGGCAGCAGCTCGCGGTTCCTGCCCAAGACCAACCGCCTTCTAGACCGGCTCATGTGCCCACCTGCATGTGGCTGACCTTGGCCTACGCCCCCAGATCAAGGCCCCGGTGCCCGACGCCTTCCTTTGCCACCTCGTGTTCCTGCAGCCCGGCTATCGCCTTGGTGTCTGTGCTTCGGCTGACTGTGCTTGCGTGGATCCAGAGGAGTTCGTAGCTCTTCTGCCACTGAGCCGCGCGCTGGCGGCGCTAGAGGGGCCGTGGCTCTGTCGCAGACCTCGTGGCCAAGGGCTCCAGAACTACCCCAACGGCAGGCCAGGGTCAGGGCCGCGGGCGCCTCCCTGCCGCCTCTGGAGGGATCTCGCGATCCACGCAGCTCCTCTCTTAGCACCGCCTGGCTGCAGCCACCGCACACCCCCAGGCAGAGTGCAGATGCACGCGTCGTGGCGCCTACTGTGCCCCCGGGGCCTGCAGTGTCTGCCTCCCGCTACTCCCACCACTTGAAGGCTCTCACCTGCTCTGGAGATTGGAGGTGATCCGCATGGCCAACGCTCGCGGTGTCCCACACCTGCTCTGCCTGGTGAACCAGCCCCAGGTGTCTGCGCAGATTGGGAGCCAGGGGAAAAAGCAAGCTCACAAGAAACTAGAATACTCCCCAGACATGTCTAAGTGTGACAGAAGTGATACGTCTGCACGTACCATGTGAATTCAGAGGAGGAGCTAGTCACATATGACCTTGGTGATCAAACAAGTCTTTGTGGCCCAGGTTGCCTTTGAGCTAGACTTTGAAAGATGCCTGGGATTGTAAGCAAGCAAGGGGGAGAGTGAAGCTTATTATCAACAGGGAAGGTTAGCAAAGATAATGAGGTAAGGAAAGGGTGGTGCCCATGGGCCACAGTGTTGGCCTTGCCAATGAGAGCAGTGGAAGATGGGATGGCTGAAGCTAGATCAGGGAAGATTAATAACGCCAGATAATGTGTTGAATGCTTTTTGCTAGGCACAGTGCTAAGTACCTTCCATTACACCATTTGTTTCTCAACACATTAGGAAATAGGCATTCTCATTATTATTCTCATTTTATAGCTAGGAAAACAGACATCTAGGGAAGTCAATTTGTCAAGGTGTCCCAGCTAGTAGGTGGTGGAGTTGGGATCTGGAGTCCAAAGCCTGCACCCCTATTCATGTAATATCTTAACTTGAATTTCAACCTAAGGAGTCTGTCCCTTTTTGGGAGGCAGTAGGGAGCTACTGAAGGTTTAGAATGAGTGGGAGATAAAAGAATAACTTGTTCAAAAATGTACTCTAGGACCTAACTCTGCCTACAGGGAAAGTGTTTGCTGGGGAGAGATAAGAAGCAGGGAGATGAGTTAGAAAATCATGGCCATTGTCTGGGAGAGGGAGACCAAGGATCAGAACTAGGGCAGTTAAAGTGAGGACAAGAAGAGACAGTAAGAAAGGCCTCGAGGGAAATTAGCATCAGATGTCTGAACATCTTGTCTGGTTAAATGTTTCCTCTTTACCCTACTTACATTAGGAAAAAAAGGTAAAATATAGGATCTGTGCCGTGGGTGCTTAATACCTACATCAATCAGGACTGCTTTCTATAGAAAGTTAACAGAAAACTCACCGTAAGGCATAAATCCTAAGGCCCTTTATTATCTGGCTTAATGTCAATCTGGAGGTGGGCAGTTTCCAGACTGGCCCAGAAGCTTAATGATGTCATTGAAAACTCAGGCTCTTTCTGTCTTTTGCTCCTTGCATCCTTGACTGATACACCTTTATCCCCATGCTGTCACCTCGTGTCTTCTAGACGGCTGCTGAGACTCCAGATACTCTTCCACAATCAAGGCAAGAAAAAGGGGGAAGGAGAAGCACCAACAGCTTTCCTTTCATGCAAGAAAGCAGAGGCCTTCCCAGAAGCCCCCCAGCATAATTCCCTGTATGTCTCATTGGCCAGAATTGCGTGACATGCCCCTACCTGCAAGGGAGGCTGGAAAGAAACTCCTTTCCATCTTTAATGGGAGGCTGACAGTGGCCATTGGGCTACCCAGCATACAGTGACAGACCCAAGTCCAGGGCCATTGCCTTCTTCAGGCCTCGTTCCATATTCGGGAAAGAAATGAAATGGAACACATACAGTTATTGGGTTCTGGAGAGTGGCAGACCGCAACCTGGGGAGCTCTGGGGCTGAGTTCCTCCTGCTCCCCCAAGCTGGCTAGTGCCATGATGCATGCTTTCCAAGCCATCAGCTGCATCTCAGTGGAATGCTGCCAGAAAGTCGAAGTTAGTTTCTCTGTAACAAATACTCATGAGGTATTCATAAAGCCTGGGAACTTGAAGGTCATGCATACGGATGAAGAGTAACATAGAGATATTAAAGATGTTAAAGGTCTCACTGTCTGGTCAGCTCTAGGTTTTGTTTTGTTTTGTTTTCTAATCATGTAAATTCATTCAGATGATGGCCATAGGGGAAGTCAGAGTTAACTGCTTTGTCCTGAACTCCCAAATGCAGAACCCTGGCCATCTTAAGGTAATTTCACCAGTGTGGGTTTCCTGGTCTGTCCCATAGCTGGGGACACTGGGCAGCTGTTGCTGTTTGCCACTGCAGATCTAGTCATCGTCCCCTGAAGGCCAGAGCTAGTGGGTCTGTCTGCTGTGTGCTGCTTGCAGCTTTGGGTGTCAGAACCCGGAGTCCTCTGGAAGAAGCTTCCAAAGTCCACCTCCATCCTTCTGGAGGCGTAGGCACTCTGGATCATGCCAGAATCTCACCAGAACCCCATAGGGGCAGGCCACGGGAGGATCTGTGTACTACAGAAATCCCACCTGTCTGAGTTTCCCAGGGCCATAATAAAGTACTATAGATGAGACTTCACAAGCAGAAATTGACTGTCTCACAGTTCTGGAGGTTGGAAGTCTGAGATGAGGGTATCCGTAGAGTTGGTTCCTTTTGTGGGTCACGAGGGTGAATTGTTCTTTGCTTCTCTTCTAGCTTCTGATGGTTTGGGGGCGATCTCTGGTGTTCTTTGGCTTGTAGAAGCATTTCCCTGATCTTCGTTTTCCTCTTCCCATAGCTTTCTCCTGTGTGTGTGTCTGTATCCAAATTTCTCTTTTGTAAGTGGATGCCAGTTTGATTGGACCCCACTCTAATGCCCTCATTTCAACCTGATGACCTCCGTAAATAAGGTCACACTCTGAGGTATGAGGTGCTATGGTATGAATGTTTGTGTCCCTCCAAATTCATATGTTGCAATCCTCTCCCCCAAAGGTGATGATATTAGAGGTGGGGCCTTTGGGAGGTGATTCGGTCATGAGGGTAGAGACCTCAAGGGGTAGCTCAGTTGATCCTAAATTTGGCCTGGTGTGCCAGGAATATCACCTATAATAACATCCTTTTTCCTGTTCCAGTGCCTTCTGCCTGGATTGTCCCTCTGCCCCAGGTTCTTCTCCTGGCTGGGTATGTTGCTTCCTTCAGGTCTCAGCTTAAAGGTCACCTCCTCAAAGAAGCCCTCTCTGAGTGCCTCATTAAAAGTAGATCTGGATTCTTATTATTTAATTTAACCTCTCCTTTGTTCTCTTCACAGCACTCATCACAATTTGTAGTGACACATTTCTTTGTCTTCCTCTACAGAGGTGACCTCCACTGGGACAGAGACCATATCTGCTTCATTCACCAGTGTATCCCCACAGTCTGGTGTGCAGCCTGGCATGGCACGCACATGCTTCCACGTATCTGATCTCCACCACAATGCCAGGGGGTAAGTAGGGCATTTGTGGAGGGGCCAGAGAAAGTGACTTACCCACATTGCAGTGCTAGCATGGGGGACTGGGATTCAGATCCACGTCTCCTGGCTCTGAGTTGGGCCCATCCACCATACCATGCTGCCCTGAAGGTTTGGAGTTTCAAGCTTTGCCTCAGCATCTGCCTTCACTGAACCACACCTCTTCAGAATTATCCATCCAGCTTTCAAAAAATACAGGTTCCCAGTTCCTACCCAAGACCTACTAGATAAGTCCCTCTGGTGTGGAATCATGTATTTAAGGAATGGTGTTTGGAGACCAATTATAAAACATGTTGACCCAGTAGACATGTTAAAAATAAAAGTCTTGCTAGAAAACACATCCCTGTGCTGCTGTTCAGCTGGCATTCTGGTAGCGCGTGGCAGAGACCACAAAGGATGCTTCTCGGGTGCCTTAATGGGGAAGGCACAGTCTCCTTCGAGCATTTTCTCAGTCTGACTTCTAGCAAGAGCTGAGACCTCCAGGGTGAAGGGAGCCCCCAGGGCCTCAGCACGTCCATGCTCTCTGCAGTCCCACCGAGTACCTGGAGGGCCGGGCAGCACACACAGTGGGCGTTCGTGTCCTCTGCCCTTGTTAGGCACACCACACAGACTGAGTGCTGGCAGTCATGTCTTTTCCAGATTCCTACTGTGTGCCAGGCTCGCCCATCTCCAGCACCACGGCACCTGTGAGGCTGATATTGCTGTCCTGGTTTTATAGGTGAAGAAACTAAAGTTCGGAGAAGTCATTTACCCAAAGTTGGTGAAGAGCATTGGGATTTGGATCCAGGTCTGTCTAGTTCCAAAGCCCCTTCCTGTCACGTTGTCCTGCACCACACAAGTGACATAATACTGACAAATAACAGTAATAAGAATTGCTACATTTTATTGAGCATATACTACATGCCAGGAAGCCTAGAATTTTAGGGATAGGTAGACAGTAACTCTGTGAGGTAGGGACTATGATTATCCCCCACATCCTAATGGAAGGAGTTACGTAGTGTTTGTGGCCACTTGCATTTTATAGGTCAGGAAACTAAGTCACAAAGAGACTAGGTAGCTTGCTCAAGATTACATGACTTGTAAGTCATTGGCAAAGTGGGGAATGAAACTCAGGCAGGCCACTCCAAAGCCCATATTCCTTCTGAAGAAGCATGTGTTTTCCAGTGTGGTGACGGGTTATACTGGACTGCACTCTCTGTCCCTGGGCACTGTGTTTGCCTGTATCCTTTGATGGCCAGACATATGGTCTTCTGGCACACATTGCACAAGGGCTGGCTTTGAGATAAGGCCCAAGCCCACAGTGGGTCTCCCAAGCAAACTCATGTCCTCATTGGATGCCCCCCAAGTGAGATCTGAAATTCTATCAATAGATGGAATTCTTTGCTTCTTTCCTTCTTCCCTCCTCCCCTCCTTCCTTCCCTCTCTCTCTCCTTCCTTCCTTCCAGCCAACATTATTGCTCATATCTTTCTCCCTTTGCTACTGGTTATTTTCCACTTGTATGGAAGGATGGAGGATGCTTTACTACTTGAATGAAAGCCCTACTAAATACGCAAACCCATGAGCGGCTTATCAGGGCATTACTACTCAGGGGCTTATTGTGATAATCAAGAGGTAATGACGTTCTGGGACTGCAGCTAGAGCCTGAAGAGAAATCAGCCTGCCTGGATTAAGAAAGGAAAGCTCACGGTAAGAATGTACTTGTCAATTTCTCATGCTTACTGTCAAGGTAGTTGGGGTGTGTATCTTAGTGAATCCATTCATGAAGGGTGATTTGGTTTGGGGTTCATTAAGACACAGGAAAGCATACCCGTCGTCTTTCCCCAAGGGCAGCATACCTGCTCTTCATGCTCTTTTTCAGCTGCCAACCAGACGCAGGGAATAGACCACCTCCCTGACACTGCAGCTGATGGACTTGCCTGTCCCAGCAACAAGGCCGGTCTCCATATTTGACTGTGACCTGTCACTCTGGGACAAGCCAGGCACTGCCCATGTTACAGAACTCTGTGCCAGCTGGGACTTGGAGGAGATGGAGCGTTTCCCACTGGCCAGTTGTGCTGCAAAATAAAACACCCTACTCCAGTAGGTGAGAGACTCTGAAACACATGTAGAGTCTAAGACCCCCAAAAAGACCCCTGAGGGAGCATCTGGTCCAATTCCTATGTTTAACAGAGTAGGTGACTGAAGTCCAGAGAAGGTGTGGGGCTTATCCCAGGCCCTGCAGCCCGTGTTAGAGGCACAGTAGAGACACACTTCAATGATTTTGTTTCAATTCTATTTTATTTTTTTTCTGATTTTATAAGTAATTAATTTTATTGTTAAAATAATCTTATTGTTAAATAATACATAAAAGCATAAGGAAGAAATGGAAAAATGTAAGTGGTTTCTCTAGCTCTACAAGCATGTCATTATGCATTTATGTAGGATCAGACTTATTTCAAACACCATCAAGAATAAAGTAGCCAATGCGAATAGAACAATTGGCTGGCAAGTGAGTCGTAAATGCCCACTGGTTGATGGGTTTTCTTTCAAAACAATTTATTGAAAACACACACACACACACACACACACACACACACACACACAGCTTTTACAATGACAGCAGGCCAGCTGGACACAGTTCCAAGCAGAAATGTTGAATTGTATCCCATGATACTATTTGGGCCATGGTGGGGCACCTGGCTGGGCTGTAGGATTCTGGGAAGACATAGTGGGATTCACATGTGCTTTTTCCACTATGCAAGAGTTCCTGTTAGGCACCAATGTTTGCAAGTTGGGTAACCAGGAAGCAGACTGGAGATTAGCCAATGGTATACTCATTAGGAGATGCTCTTGAGATCCATACCTGTGGAAGGGGATCCATACCTGTGGAAGGGGAGAGAAGCATGATTGGCACACAGAGAAGTTGATTCGTGATCACTGTCAATAGAGGCTGCAGCTGATCCTACAGGTTACTCTGAAGTTGGAATGACCTTTCAGAGTTGTCGTGAGTTGGGGAAAGGGCTGGGCCCTGATTTATAGGTGAGTCAAAAATAAAGGTCAATTATTTTCTGAACCCAGTTCAGACCCACTGAATTCTTAAGCTTGGTTAACAGCCCTTGCTTTCAAGGATCAAATTCAATAGATTCTTAACCTCAAGCCCAGAGCAACAACAGAAAATCCTGTTAGCAGAAATTTCTGGCAGAGACTAAAAACAACAACAAAAAATCATTTGAGACCAGAAGCCCACAGTGGTCAATAAATGAGCTGATCAGGCGGAGGCAGCCAAGAGCACAGCTGTATCTGATAAGAGGATGACAAGAAGCTGTGTTTCTGGGCCAGACACTGGATATCAGGGATTCCTGCCACTAGAGCCATAGACACCATGTCCGTCAAGCGGGAAAGCTCAGCAAATCCTGGTCTTTGCAGTCACCCAGGGAGAGTCCATCTGAGAAGGGCATGGGTCTTTGGCAATTCAGCTGGGCAACGTTTAGGAAGAGGAGGGTTTCCCCCACCCCTTCTGACAGCCAGCCAATTACCCACTCTGCCTGTTCCTGCTGCACAAAAGTGATTTTCTTTTGAGGACATTGTGTTCTGAGCTTGGGCATTCAGGGCCTGACAATGACCATCCGGGCAGCCCCAGATTGGATTGGGAAATGCACTGCGTTTTCACAAAAGGCAGGCCTGCTTTGTGAAGCCTTGGAGGGCAAGAATGCTACATCTGCGAGAAAATGAAATAAACACCCCAATATACAAGTTGCCAATTTGTTCCTATTTGTCTGGGCCAGTCCTGATGCAATTTGAAGGGCAGTTAGAAGTTTCTTTTGCCTCATTCCTTGCTTTTCTCTCTTTTCTATTAAAGTTATAAATAACTGTGCCTTGCATTTTAATGAACGGGAGTGGTGTGAACAACCAGAGGCTTCAGGGGGAAATGTGGAATAATGGTGCAGTTGCTAAGGAACAGGGCTGGACAAGTTAATTTTGTTGGCATAACATTTCCTTGTTATTTAATCTAGCGTATTCATTTCATCCATCTGTCACCATGTTGCCGAAGCCTGGAGGAGCTGCTAATTGCAACACCAAGGTTGAGAACAGACCTGTCCAAACCCTTGTGTAAATTTCAGCTGTCAGAGTGGAGACAGGAACTTTTGAGTTTACTGTTGGAGACACCACCCTCTTCTGTTTAGAGCAGACAGCCAGCAAGGGCCTTGCCACTCAGTTTCTGCAGACCAAACTCTCGTACATCCTGGCTGTAGCTCTGACAATGTCTGGGCCCCATCTCCATGGATTCTGATGTAATCGGTACAAGGATGGGATTAAAGGAAAATTCCCCTAAGGGATTCCAATGGGCCGCTGAGGCTAAGAACAACTGATTTATAGAATCCCCATCTTTCCACTGCTGTGTCTCATTTTCACAAGTTCCAGAGCCTCTCGGATTTTTGTAGTCTCCTAATCACTTCCTCTATATCTCATATAAAATAACAACTATAATGAACTTTTAATGAGAGCTCACTGGGTACCAGGCATAGTGCTATATGTTTTACTGTACAATCTGTTGGAATCCTTTTAACAATCTTGTAAAGTGTAGCTTTAATCTTGTAATCTTGTAAATATATAACACTGTGTGTGTTTAAGATGTACAATGTGTTGGTTTGATATGCTTATATATTACAAAATGCTTATATATTACTACCATAGTTATTAGCTAACACCTGCACTATGTCACATAATTACTGTTTTTTTTTGTCTGTGTGGTGTGAACATTGAGATCTATTCTTTGAAGTATGTAATACAGAATTATTACCTATAATCACAGTGCTGTGCACTAGATCCCCAGAACTTATTCATCTTATAACTGGGTGTTTGACCAACATCCTTCTACTGCCCTCCCCACCCTGTAACCACCATTCTAGCCTCTATTTCTATGAGTTAGACTTTTTTAGATTGCACCTGTAAGTAAGGTTATACAGTGCTTGTCTTTCTCTGTCTGACTTATTTCACTTAGCGTAATGCTCTCAAGGGTCACTCACATTGTCCCAAGTGGCAGGATTTCCTTCTTTCTCATGGCTGAATAATACTCATATATATGTATGTATAATATTTTCTTTATCTACTGATGGACTCTTAGGTTGTTTCCATATCTTGATTATTATGAATAATGTTGCAGTGAACATGGGGGTGCAGATATCTCTTCTAGACCCTGGTTTCATCTGAAAGGTTAGCTGTTATCATCATCTTTACTACCATTGAGCCAGCACTTGGAGGCTTCCGCACTGCCCCTATGGCCCAGAGACCTCAGTGCCCAACACAGTGTCTGGATTCCAGGTGCTGGGCCGCTCCAAGGCTGTCTCTGGGCTTCCTAAAGCTCCTGCCTGTTTCAAACACAAGCAGTTGACCCCAGAGACCGAACACTTACTCTGCCTTTGACCTGTAAAACCATATCAGGCAGCCAGGACCTTTCTTCAAATGTATTAGTAGGAGCTCTTTCAGTGTCAAGAGAGAAACCCAGCTCAAACTGGCTTTAGGCAGAAAAGGAATTCATTGGCAGACACTGGTTGACTCAGCTGAAGAGTCCAGGCTGGCCTTAGGTATGATGCATCCAGGGGCTTCTGTCTCTCTCTCCAATTCCCCGAGCTCCTCTGCTCTGTGCTCTTCTAGAAGTGCAGGTTTACAGCATAACTGGTAAATCCCATTGTAAAGGAATTTCTTAATCCTAATAATTCCAACAAAGTCATGGAATGGACTTGGCTCAGATCCACTTGTTCAAGGCCGGCAGGGCAACAGTATCTAGACTGTCCCCTGCTGGCTCCAAACGGAGAAAAATGCTTTCCAGGTTTCAACAAATCAAACCAACCCCATATTTCACAGCCATCTAAAACGTGAACAGCCTGGTGCCGACAACTCTCGTAAGTCCATCTTTAGCTTGTTTTCACAGACAAGAGTCTGGGTTTGAAGAAAAATTAGATTTTGGTGGGGGAAGAGGAAGCTGCCTGGAATACTGGCCACCCCTCCAGATATTAAAAAAGAAAAGACAAGACAAGACCTTGGGGATTTAAGTAATCTTTAAAGAGCATCATCAGCTCTGTCTGTGTTCAAAACTGTGTGAGCCTTGAGCGCCACCTTGTGACAAAGAATGATATTTCCCTAGGATGAACTTTTCTCCAGGGAAAAGCTTCAGACCGACGCCCCTCCCCACTGCACCCCCAGCACTGAGGTGTGCTGGCCTCTATACTAAGCGGACCCAGAAATGACAGTTCCCACCATGAGGAGCCGCCAGCCTGGGTAATACAATACCACACGGTGAACATTGTTTTAGGGTATGAAGAATGTTCTGTGGGGGGCTCTAGGGAGGGAGGCCACATCTCTTCCCAGGTACTCTGAAAGCCAGCCCAGGGCCGGCAAGCCATAAATGCTTGATGAGTGAACAGTTAATGGTTCCTTCCAGTTCCCCATTATTTCTTCTGGACATATTCCTAGGGCTGATGGTGTCGGGCATATTCCCAATGTAAACATTTCTTCTCTCATCCCTGGCCTACAATTTGTCTTCCTCTCCAGGATTTTAGGATCGGTACTTCCCTTGCAGGTCCCCCTCAATCAGTGAAAGGATCGTTCCATATCCATGGCTCTGCGGAGCCTGAAGTCTGAGTCAGTGCGGCTCGAGTAGGACGCCCTCTCCCACAGCCTGCGTTCTTCGAAGTGAAGTCATTTCAGGAGCCTCATATTCTGTACACGCCCAGGTATGTGTGTGTCCTGTAGAGCCATGTCCCCCAGCCCTGGAAAGCCCACACATGGACCCAGCATGCTGGGGGCTTTGCTTTCCCACCAACGCTGCGACTTTGTACCTTGTTGACAAGCCGTCATGGGGCAGGGGCCCAGGACTCCTCCGTCATTTTAAAACTCTGCTGGCACCTCATTTCCCACAGCTTGGAGAGACCCCATCAGAAAAGGGGGCTCCTGCTGCTAGCCTTCTCCCCACTCTTACTCTGCTACCCCCTCTGCCACCCCAATTTGGAGGTAGTATATTCTCTTAGTGTCACACTTGCTACCTGTTTCATTTGTATCAAGTGCAACAGGGAGCAACCTGGGTCATAGAAAAAGAATAATCCATAATGAAAACAACTGTTTATGGGCCAGTGCCAGATGCTGACAGGTCTGGGGGGTAGAGCAGGGAGCTACATGAAAATGTTCCTTCCTGTCATGGGGAGAATATTCTAGTAAGGAATTGGGATTTTACTTTAGGTGCAGTGGGTCACCATTAAGAGTGTGTAGGGAAGATGGAAGTTCCACAGCCAGGATCCTCACCTGACCCTGGTCCGACTGCCCACTGCACACGTGCAGTGTGGGCAGGCACATACTTGCACTCGTGTGGGCAATGAACTGTTCCTGACTCTATATAAAGAGCTCCACCCAGTGCATGCAGGCTGCCCTGGAGGCGGACGTGATTCTAGCGCTTGACCTGCCACCAGGAGAATAAAGCTTGGTGTAAGACCTTTTACCCCCAAAATGTCCTGTTGCCATTTTTCGGTCTCCTGGAATCCAGAGTGAACCTGCTGCCTAGGGCTGAAACCCTCAGGTGAGACAGAGTGTTAAGCCAGGCCTGACTTGATCTGATTTCCTTAGAAAGAATCACTTTGGGCAATGACGTGAGAGGTCAGGCAAGGGAGGAAGGGAGGCTCCTGAGTTAGGGGCTCCTGCTGAGGCCTGGGGGCACTGGGAGGAAGGCTGGGTCTGGGCAGGAGCAGAGCTTATGGAGGGGGACAAGCTGGGATGTGCTCTGGGGAGAGCTGCCAGCCCTTGCTGGTTGGTTGGATGGGGGCTGGAGAGGGAAAGAGAGGGTGTGAGGATGAGTCCCATGGTTTTGGTTTGGACAGGTGGTAGTTGATGTGCGAGTTGGGGGGACAGTAGGTCTGGTGTGAAAATCAAGTTCTGCTTTGGCCATTCTGAGGTGGAGAAACCACCTGTAGGAGGCTTCCAGGGGAATGTGTGGTGCTCGAATGACTGGGATGACAGGCAGCTCCAGGCTCTGCCTCGGCCCAAGGCTCTGGGGAAGCATGCTAGGCCCACCTCTTGTCCTAGGCTTTTTGGGGCGAGGACAGCAGCTCCTGGTGATAAGGATTAGCAAAACCACATGGGTCATGAGGCAAGACAGACCCGCCTGTGCAGGAAATAGCAGGGCCACAACCTCCCAGACTGAGCTGCAGCTAGCAATCACCTGGGTGCCCAGTTACCTGTGGCTGCCCAGGCTTCCCCCCTACGGAAGGGCTCAGGGCCCATGATGTGTATGTTTAACTTGGGTCCTGGGTATCTGTCATCAGGAAGGTTTGGGAAAGCCTGTTAGAATCAGCTGCCTGACCTTTAATTCAGAACACACGTCTGGTGCCCGGGAACGACCTGTTGGCAATTGGCCTGAGGTAAGCAGCCCCCACTTCGCAGCCCACTCTCCCCGAGAGGCGAGATGGCAGTGTTGTTCAGAGCACAGTTTTGAGGTCAGTCGACCCTAGGTTCGCTCGCTCCCTCTTCCTTCATTTCCTCGCCCCCTGAGTTGGAGCAACTGCTGAAGCTCTCTGAGGGCGGGCTTCCTCATCGGAGATAGGTCCCACCAGTGCAAGGCTGCATTACAAGGACTCGGTGGGTAAAGGAAGGGGAAGGCCCGGCAGTCCTTACAGGCCCAAGGGAAAGCCCCTGACTTGAGGAAGCTTCCTTTCAGTCCAAGGAAGATCTATGGTACCTGCCCTGGGCTCCAGCCAACCTCCTAAATGACTAAATGTGCCACCTCATGTTTCAGATGTCAGGCCACAGCCGTGGAGGACAGTGAGTCCCTAGCTCTGCAAGGTGGCAACCTCCGCCCTTCACCAGCCCCCCGCCTGGAATGCTAACCTCCTACAGGTGCCCGGTTTGGAGAATGAGGAGGGGTGCAAGGGTAGGGAGGGGACATTATTGGGTCCTGGCCCCCAGGCTGGGGCTGAATTCCTGCAGCTCTGGGCCTAGATGGGTGTGATGGTGGCACTCTCCTGGCTGTGTGTGCTCAGAATTCAGGACCCACGGGGATGAATACAGATTCCTGGGCCTCTCAGACCTATGTTTTTTTGGTGCTGGCAGCAGTGGGATATGGTACCTGAAACCAGTCTTTTCCTGATGATTGAATTATAGGGACAATGGCTGGGTTTCTTTACAATCCCTTTCCCCTTCTTTGGAGGCTTTTGGGGAAACAGCCTCGCGAGTTCTGCCTTGTGTTCAGTGGGTTAGAGCTGGCCCAGGCAGGGCCTTGTCTGGACTCTGGCTTGTCTGGAAATGTGACAGGAGGCCCACGCCCTGTGAGAGTGAGAGGGGCTTCTGGAATCCCAGGACCCTGCCCTGACAGGGCTGCAGAGGCCTCCAGGGCAACGCTGACCTCCTTGGCTGCATCAAACTTCGCCTCTCCCATTCCCTGCACTGATCCCTGCTGCTATTTCCCATCTCTTCTAGGGCCATGACGTCTGTCTGTCCCACCAAACTGTAACCACCACAAAGGCATGAACTGTATCTGTGATGCTCACCATGGGGTCTCTAGTTCCTCATAGGTTTTTTTGTTGGGTGAACAAGGAGTGTTGCATTCAGTTTTAACCATTCATTTCCTTTAAACAGGAACAGTTTCTGAGACTTGTTTTCAGGAATTTATAATTTGGAAGACTCTAGGGAAGTTCATTTTTAGTGGGTTTGTCTGATGTTTCCTCATTATTAGACTCGGGGTGTGCGCGTTCCGCAGGAATCCTTCAGGAATGATGTGTTCTCAGTGCATCCTATGAAGAGGCCCATGGTATTGATTTGACCCATTGCTGATGATGTAAATGTTGATAGTTTGATGAAGGTGGTGCTTGCTAGGTTTCTTTACTGTAAAGTTACAAAAATTTACCATTTATGATTAATACTTATTTCATGGAGAGATGCTTTGTGACTATGTAAATATTCACATGTAAAAGAATTTCACCCATGGGTTTGAGCATCCATTGATTATTCTTGCCTTACTCAATTGTTATGGTGATTTTCTCATTCCATCATTTCTTCTCTATTCGTTCTCTTTCCTCTGTAAAGAGGAGCTTTCCTTCTTACCTATTTATTTTTTTCATGTATGAATGTATTTGTTTATTTCAGTGAGGGTTCATGAATTCTCACATATCCAGTAGGTCGTAAATCATGCCTATCATCGTATATTTTTATGCTTAACTGCCCCTGCTTTTGCCATGAGACCTCCCCTCAATATGGCTTCTAAGTCCTTTGCATGTGTGTCCGTCATTTTTTAGGTCTTCTTTACTTTTTGCCATAAGATGTTCTAGGCTCATCTTGTACTTTCCCTGACTCCACGGGGGAATCAGCAGTTTCTTCAGGGAACAACTCTATTTCATTTTAATGGATAATAGTATTTAGAAACAAGTATCTGGATGCTAGGAGTTTACTGCTACTGGGATGTCATTGCTTCTAGTGGACCGAGCTAAGACACAGACGTATGCACAACACACATACCTGTTCCTATTTTCATATTGATCAATCTGTACATGTTAAGACCCATTAGTTCACATCGATACCTCCAGTTCCAATCTGGCGCTGCAGAGTATATTCTAGCCTTTCCCTTTTCTGTATTTGTGACTCCTTTGTCCACTAGTGAGAAACTGGTTCTCATGATCCTCAATGTATTGTTTATTCAGTCAGTCCTAGAATATACAGAAAGTACTTTCAGTATTGATAGCCCATGGCTCTGTAGGAAAAATAAAGCTTACTAACTAGAGTTCAATATTTGTTTAGAGTTTTTAAAGACATCTTTAGTGTAAGGACATACTGTCCAAATACTGTCATGGCAAGTTGCTAGGGTCACACTCTCCTACAAAAGGAATAAAGTCAGAAAGGAAGAAAGACCTGGACTAAGGCAGGAAATCCCCATGCAGTGGCCCATTCTCTAGTTGGAGCTGGCCTCCCGACAAAGCTCTCAGCATCTCACCCTGCAGCCGCTGGCCTCTGCTGGCACCAACCCTTGGGACTGTTTGCCACTTTGCTTCTCGCCAGATGCTTGAGCAGGGACCTCAGAGTATTCTACAGGGTGTTCTATGTCAGGGCTTGGTGTGAGAGGAATAATTTAATTTCTTGGATCATTTTAATATTGGCCTAAGATGGGGAATGTGTAGAAGATATCTGATTGCAAATAGAAAAGGGGGGGTGACAGTGGCTGTCAGGATCTTGCTCCTGATTTTAATGAGTGTCCTTTTATTGTCTTGGTGGAGTAATGTTAGTTGTGAGTCTGGGATAAATATTCTTTATGGTGTTAAGGAAATGCCCTCCTATTTGGTTTACCAAAAGTTTTTAACAGAAAATGTTAATAAAATTTACCATCGGCATTTACAGAGGTGATTAGATTTTATTTTTTATTTACCAAGTACTTGTACAGGGCTTCCTAACACGTATAAACTTTACACGTGTTAGTTTATTTAATTCCCACAACAACTCCATAAAGTGATGTTAGTATCTCCGTTCTAGGATCAGAGAACTGAGGCATGACATTAGATGGCTTGATGAAGTCAGCATAAAAGGAAAAGCCAGTTTTCCAGCCCAGGGGGTCTGGCTTCAATGTCTGATGCCCTGATCTCTCCCACCTGTTAGGTCTTCTTTGATCTACTGATGTGGTAAATTACATCAATAGCTTTCCTGGTATTGAACCATCCTTATATTCTAAATTACACTTGGTGTTTTTATTACTTGAAAATTTGTTTGATTTGCAATTTAAATTTATATTTAATTTGTATTCAGAAGAGAGTTTGGTCTGTTGTTTTTTCTTTTCATGGTACTGTGTCAAGGTTATGCTAAGCTTGGTGAATTGAATTGGGAAACTGACCATTTTAACAGCCTTATGAAACTATTTATAGATGGGAATGCTAGTTCTTTGAAAGTTGAAAAAAAAGAAATAGTCTGTAAAACCATTTGGGCCCCATGTCCTTCTAAACTACTTTCTTAATTCCTAGCCTACTCTTCTGGTTTCTTGCAAAGGTGCTAGTCTGCTCAGATTTCCTATTTCTTAAGACACTTTTGACAATTTACATTTTCTTAGAAAACAATTCATTTTATCAAGTTTTTCAAATCTAGTATCACAGAATAACATCTTATTTTGCTGTAATTTAAAATAACTTCCATATTTTTGTTTATATCCCTTATTTCTAATTCTCAGTATCTGTTTTCTCTTTTTTCTTAATTACATTATCTAGAGATTTGCTCATTTTGCTGTGTCTTCTTTCTTGTTTTCTGATTGTCTCTTTCTAATATTTATTAATGCTTCTTGCTTTCCTTAGGGTTGCTATGTTGCAAGGAGCTTTTCCCCTTTTCTTTAAGGTTGAAATCAGAAAACTGATCTTTTTTCCCTAGAAAAATTTCATGGTATTTTATTAATAAGATTGTCAACACACAGTGGTGAAGACTTCCATGATCCTCTATCAATTAATCCATTACACATTCAGTAAAGCAAATTTATTTTTTAAAAAGGGTGTGCTACTGAATGGTTACATTAAACGTTTTTAGAGATATTGGGCTATTACAGAAGATCAGTTTATAATTCATATTAAGCTTTGCAGGTAGAAGTTTGAATTTCCTATCACCATCTAAACTGCCGATTTCATGTGCACACATATATAGGAACTCATCTTCATTTATCTTCCATTTGCCATTAAAAGCTCTGTTTAGTCTAATACTTCTCAATATGATCTTGTGTCTCACTGTGCTTTTTCAGAATAATGATAGCTCAGGACTTAGGGCCATGAAAGCCTGGTTTTACATAGAATTATTTTTAAGTAAAACAGCAAGCATTTATTCAGCAACCAATTGTTCAACTCTCAGATAGGAGCTAAGCGAGTTAGGAAAGTGGGGAAAACATCCCTGTGCTTGGGAAGCTCACCATTTGGTCCTCTATACACTAGGCAATATGCAAGATGCTTTTCATCTACTTTACGATAATTCTTATAAGAGTTTCTCAACAAAAAATCAAAATGTCTCTTAACTGTCTCCATTTTGCACATGTAAAGAGTTGCTTGAGAGGAGTTAAATCCCCTAGCTAAGGACACATGCCCAGTAAATACGTAGGTTTGATACTCCAACTAGGGTCTCTCAGAATGGAAAGCCCACATCCCACCCACTTTCTGGTGGTTTTCAAACTTCAGGAATCCCAAAGAGTATTACCAGTTTTTTATCCCATTTTTCATGTGTGTGAATCTTGATACTTTTTACTGACCCAGCCAATAGTGGCCTAGCTTTTCCTTAACTTGTTTTATATATTAAGCTTTCACAAAAATTTGCATTTGAAGAGTCTTGAGGGTGTGTTGCATTCTGTTAAAGACTGTTCTAACTAGAGTTCCATATCTGGTCAGAGTAGCACACATTGGGTTAGTCCTGCTAATAGCAATTTCCAGTAGGAGCTGAAGGAAATTATATACCTTATATATTGAGTTAGATTATGGTGCATATGTGTGTTACATATGTGACATATGATTATATCTATCTGAAGGCACTGGAAAGCAACCAAAGCAGGTGGGACCGGAGGAAACACAATCCTTGAAGGATACGAAACACTTGAAGTGAGTTTCATTTCACAGAAGAACCTCAGCTTCCCCCAAGGGTACATCCCAGCTCAATAAAGCAAGGCTATTAGCCAACCAGAGAGCAGTAATCTTACTGGGCCAGGGAAACAGTGGGTGGAGTTTGAGTCTGCCAGAGCAGGTGAGCACTGAGGGACAAAATTCTGGAAAAGAAGTGGCTACAGCAAGGGGAACCTCTCAGGTCATTGGCTGTCTGCTGAGGTTCCCCCACCCAGAAGGAGATTCCAAGGAGCCCAGCAGAAAGCAGCGTTTGGGAGGCAAAATGTCCGAGAGAGACACCTTCAGTATCCAGTCTATATAAACAATTTGTGTATATCCCAAATAATCTGGTAAATTTCTAAAGCCTTGGGTGAAGCCAGGCAAGGAAGGCATCAGCTCCAGTGCTTGGAGCAGGTGTGGGACCTGCGTGCAACAAGGAAGGCATTTGTGTCCACATGAGGGTGGCCTAGAGAGGGGTGTCAGGGCCTGTCATGGGGGTGTGCCCTTTCTCAGAGGCTGGTGGGCATGGGGGTCTGAGTGTGAGCAGGACGAGGGTGCCCAGCATAGAATGTTGGAGCCCTAGCAGGGCATCCAGGCCAAAGGTCGCCCAGCGATGTTGGAGCCCCAGGGGAGTATGGGAGTGAAGGGCTGTGTACACGGGAAGGCAGCATTTGAAGTGCTTCTAGCTCCTGAGATTCCCAGGACCTTTCCCAGTTCTTGCTGGTTTAGTCCCCTTTGTCCTGGGCTCCACCCCAGGGACTTCCCAATGCCTCTCCCCAAACCCTTTATCTCTGACACTGATGTGGAGTGGAGTCCTGGATGAGGCCCGGAGACCACAAACACCCTGGAAAACCACAGAAGCAGGTTTGCCGTGAGGCTGGGGAGGGACAGCCAGGTGGCTTTCCTGGCATCACGGTGCCAGGACAATCATTTAGCTTTGTTTCATTCAAGTTGATGGGAAACAGCAGGAAATCACACTCAGACTTCCAGAGGCTTCTACTGGATATAACCCCAGTCTACTTCTCCATTTATAATTACATGTATTAACAGGTTCATGGCGGTGATACATGAAGAAGCATATTATGTAATCGGATTGTCTTTGATGGTATAGTTAATGCTAACGTGATGAGTATGTGTGAACATTTAAATATATGACACTCACTATCAAAAATTGATTTAAGGACCAGACAGCAGTTTTTTTTTTCCTCCAGATTCTTATATGTTCTTTGTCTCTATGTTCTTACTAATTCAGTTGGATGGCACATGCATAACTCATTCTTTATGAAAGGACCTGGCAGGCATTCTGTCAGCTGTGTCAACCAGTTGTCCTCAGTTCTTCTGTGGAATCTTTGGAACAAAAGCTGTCCTAAGAGTCCTTCTCCAGTATAGCCCTTGCTTCTGCCCTTGGGAACTGGAATAAGCCAGAAATTGAAACTCAGGGGTAGTGCAGAGTAGAAGAAAGACTGGCTTGGGCAAGTGGAGGCTTGAGTCGGGGGCTACCTGTAAATATCCATGTGACCTGGCACAAGCCAGTTAACCCCTCTGGGATTCACTTATGAAGTTGGGTAAATAAAATGTCAGCCGGCAGAGAACAAGTTAAATAAATTGTGGTGCATATGATAAAATACAGTACAACTCTGAGAAAGATTGAGGCAGATAGACCTTGTTCTGGCATGATCTGTTGCTTGAAGAAAGAGTTCACTAATAGGATGATCCTATTTAAAAAAAAATAACTGAAATATGTACATTGATGAAAATATCTGGAGCAATATGCACCAAACCAGTACTGATATTTAACTCTGAGAGATGAGATTATAGAGGACTTTTGCTTCTTAGAGCAATACATCTGTAATATTTAGAACATGTAATACGCAAATATTTCTTTTGTAAGCAGGGGACAAGATAAATAAAAATTAACAAATAAAATAGAGGAAAGCCTGGATGTCCTCTATGTTCCCTTCATGCTTGAAATAATACTTCTGTAAGGCCACTGTCCTTTTTGCAGCTCGTTGTCATCATGAGAGTTGGGGACAAACTGGGTCTTTGAGAAATTTATTAATTGCAGTACAAAACTCAGTACTGGAACAGTAGGAGTTAAGTGCCTGTGTACTCTTTGTATACTTGTACATGGAAAATGCATTGCTCTGTGGGTGCCTGTGGGGCAGGTGATTTATTAAGGTGCTCATTTGTGTGCATTCTTGTGGGTCATATGAATGAGTGGTGGTTTCCTTTCTTTGTCCTGAGCACGCACCAAACCCTTCCCAGGCAGGGCTTTCCTGCCTTAATTGCTTTAGTGTTTCAGAGTTAAAATGGTACCTGCAAGGTATGTGGGAGGTAATTCAGGACCCACCTTGGCTTTGTTTGGGGTTGCAGGCCCTTGGAGAAGCCGAGTGAGTTTGCAGAGGTGGCTCCAGCCAGAAGATGGGTTTGGTTCCCCCAGCACCGGAAAGAGGATGGATTGCCCTCCACAGATACTGTGGTCCTGGGTCTCATTGACATGCTGCAGCCAGCTGTGGGGCTGGCTGTGGGCTGCTGTGGAGAGCAACTGCTAGACCTAAGGTGAGAGTGGAAAAGGAGAGGGAGTCTAGCTGAGCCCTCACTCAGTGAAGTGGGTGCTGGGGAGCACCTCTGTCCCACCCTGGCAGCAGGAGCTGACGAGCAGCCCAGCCGGAATGTTGCTTAGCAGAAGGAGCAGTGGTAATACAGTGACTGCTATACACTAAGGATGGGCCTCACCCACCTTTCTGGGCGCCACCTAACCCCCGCACCCCTGGGATGTCTTGTGACCTTCATAAACTTCCTCTCTCAAAACATGATTGAGATGAAATTTCTAGTCATCTGGGCATGTAGGGGCTCAGCCATATCTAATTTTTTTTTTAAAGAAAGTAATACCGTCTTTTTTCTTTTTGTCATCTGAGTGTCGTGGAGCAAATTTATAGGCATTACATATTTTTTCCTGAGTTCCCCTGCAAAGACTTTGCCCTGTCCTAGGCACTTCCTGACCCTCTTTTTCTCATGTCAGACTTCAACAGTTGCTCAGAAAGGTGGCTGCATAGACATGTGGGAATTAGCCATCATGTAATGGGATGACATTGTATGCTTAACATCAACAACTCCCACTATAGCTTTTCTTGAGCAAATGTTTGGAAAGTGACTATGATGCAGCAAAGCTGCAAATGGCCTAGAGACAAGCCAGCGCTTTGCCCCATGGCTTGCACTGTAGCTGCTGCGTCCCCAGCACCCAAGGCCTCCCTGTCATCTTCCCTCTTAATCATTATTAGTTCTTGGAGTGAAAGGCCTGCATCTTGCTCCTTTGGGCTTGGTCCTATGTTTGGCTTATATTGGGCACTTAGTAAATGCTCAATGGAATGAATTCAATCCATCACTGAATTAATAAACAATACAGTGAGTCCCTGCCATGTGCCACTGGCTGCATGGGTAACTGCGTCATCTGGCCTTTCGGAGCCAGCACGTGCACCCCACCCTGGCCCTTGAAGTTGCTGGCAGCAAGTTGGTGGCTCTCCCAGGATTGTGAGAGAGTAAGGACCTGGGAAGATGGGGGCTGTCCCCTCCCAGTTCTCTTTCTGCATGACTTTCTCACACCAGTTGAAAGGAAAGTTTAGATTTCATTGAAGATTCTTACCTCTGTCCACTGCTACTCACCCACCCCACTCAAATGAAGAGCAGATGATGCACACCGACTGCAGAATCTGGGAGGGCTCAGGGATGAACACCACACACTGGAGGCACCAAAAGCCACTTGCCCAGATGCCAAATTCCTTCATTAATAGATCACTGTTTCCATTAGGTGGCCTTCCATGGTGCACAGCCTGACAGCAGGTGCAGGTCCTGAACAGGGATCATTCTGCTGCCATGTCATCCCTATTATCCAATTTGCAGATCAGAATGCTGTCATGTCATAGGCTAAGCATCCAATAAGGGCTGTGATCACTGTGCAGGCTGTGTCTATTTGCCTGCAGCAGGGCTTCTGGGAAAATGTGTCCTGTTGGGTCAGAACTTGAAGGGCTGGGCTGCAGGAAGGGAAGCCAGGAGCAGAGGAGTGGGGGTGGGGGGGTTGCAGGGGTGTTGAAGGCGGTGCTGGGAGATAATTGTGTGGAGTCCAGATTCAAGACTCAGAAACCAAAGGCTGAGATGGGACAGGGAGATGTCAGACAGGAGCCAGATGCCCTGACAGTCGGGTTGGACAGGACAAGAATCCTAACAACTAATACTTATCATTACTTTGTGCCAGGCACTATGTTAATCATAGAGTTTTATATGGATTATCTCATTTCAGCCTCAGCAATCCTGTGAGGTAAGTGCCATTAGTGCCTCCATGTAAAGACAAAGGAACTGAGCCCCGAGAGGTTAGGTAACTTGTGCAGTGTTACACAGCCTGTAAGTTGGGGTTCATATCTAATTTAATTCCAGGGCCCAAATAAATAACCTTTATGATACCCTGTCTTCTGGGGCCACATACCAGAAACAAAGTTTTGTAGACACTGGGGCAAAGTCAGGTTCTGATGAGAAATATTTTATATCCTTCCAGCTGAAGAAATGGGCACCAGCCTCTTAGGCTGTGCTCAGTCTTAGGTTGTAGAGGAAAGATTTTGTGATATTTACTATGTGCTAGGTTTTTTTTTCATATTTGTTATCTCATTTAATCACAACAGTTCTCTAGGATTTATTTCTCCCATTTTGTAGATGAATAAACTGAGGCTCAGGGTGGCTAAGTAACATTGTCCAAGGTCAAATAGCTAATAAGTGATAGAGTTAAGATTCAAGCTTCCAAACCTCAAGCTCTTTGCACTATGACATCATTTCTCCAAGTGGGTGCTAAGTAACTCTAGTTACAGAATTTCCCAGTGAGGAATGGTATCCATGGCAAGTAAGTTAGAAAAGTTTTGCAGGCTACATTCTTCTCTCAGCAATCTGTAGTGCACATTCATAGGATTAAAAACTCTGAGAAGTCCTGCAGTAAGTAAAGCTGTTTTACATTGTTTACCTCTGAATTGCTCATTCTTGAGCACAAGACCCTTTTCCTCCATGAAACACACTTTAAGAAATGTCACACTATACTGTGAGGATTTCCCCAAAGCCCAAAGAAGCCAAAGTTTACTGTAGAAAGATTTCCTTTCTTCCTCTCCTTGAGTTCGAGCTACGGCTTAGAAAATAAGAAAGGCCAACAATAGCTATTACAATTTTCAGTGTGCATACCCTTGATAAAAATATTAACATGTGCACAGAAAATATGTCTGAAGAATTTCATTGCAGAGTTGTTTGAGTTGGAAGAGGTTGGAAACAACCTAAATATCCACCAGCAGGGACAGAGAAAGAAAGCATAGTATATCTATATACCACGCAATGCCAAACTGCAGCTAAAAAGAATGAGCTAGCTCTCTGTGGGTTAACATGAATAAGTCTCTAAGACACAATGTTTAATGAAAGAGATTAGATGCAGGATAAAAATTTAATATGGTACCATATATGTGAAGTTAAGATAAACTGCATTTTTAGTGTAGACCTATATGGATCTTAATGCATAAAATAGGGATTGGAAAGAGACACAAATTAACAGTTTTCACTTCTGATGTTTGTGGGAAGTCAGTTGGGATTGAATTAGAATAGGGTAGACTAGATGAATGGCTCTCAAAGTGTGGCCCTGGACCGACAGCTTCATCATCACCTGGGAACTTGTTAGAAATGCAATTCCTGTGATGTACCCCAGACTTTTGAATCAGAAACTCTGAGGGTGGGGCTAGAAATCTATGTTTTAACAAGCCATCCAGGTGATTTTGATGCCTGCTCAAGCTTGAGAATCACTGGGTTAGACTATCCAGTGCTTTAAGATAATAAAAAGGATGGACAGGGCAGCCCCCCTCCATTTGGTAGCTATGCTATTCAGCATGTGAGGTTCCACAGGTGCTGAGATCTAGGAAGAGAGTGTGGGATGCTTCAGCTTACAGCCCATTGTCCAGAACGAGTCACATGATCACAATCCAGCTCAAATGCTGGGAAATGAGGGAGGCCATATGGGTATTTGGTAAGCACCCTGCCTCCGTAGGATGATGGTCAAAGGAGATCATTGTCTCATTTGTTGAGCTTTAAATTTTTTTTTTTACAAGAAGCTCACATTCATATATTACCTTTGTGATTTAAAAATGTCTGAAGTTGATGAGCAAGTAAAACCTGCCTATGGTATGTGTGCACTTGGGGGCAGTGTGTGTGGAAGATTGGGTAAGGAGGGGAGGTGTGTCTTAGAGCCAGGAAATGGTAGTGATCTTGGACTCTTCTGCTTTCCATGTATTATCTCATTTAAACCTCACAACAGTCCTCTCAGATGGGTACCATTGTAAGTCCCATTTTCTGAAGGTAGTTTGAGTCCTACAGAGGTTCCCTTACTTGTCTGAATAACACAGAGAGTAAAGGAGAGCTGAACCCAGTGTTTTCTAACATGGGAGCCCTCCCATTTTCCTCAATGTTACCCTGTCACAATTTCTTTAATGGCTTCAGACCAGTGTGGGCATCTTATATTGCAAATGGAAAACTGTTACTTGTGTATTAAATAACTATATGAAAATGAGCAGACATTTAGACTTCCTTTCAACTTCTGCCCTCACCCCCTGCCCACTCTAAGACCTCTCATAGCCTTGGCACATCATCATATCCCCAAAACAACACAAATCCAGCTCCATAACCATTCACAAATAACGTAGTTTTTACTGCAGGTCTGCAGAGGTGCGGGGAGTGGGAGATACTGCACATCACACAGCCTTCTTTAAAATCCTCTATAAGATTTCAGTTGCTTAACTCAGACTTCTTTTTTTATCTCCACAAATTCCCTTTAACTTCTCCAGTTACTTGACTCTGGCCTCTAGCCCCATTGTACTCTCTTCATTTTCTCTTGACTTACATAATTATCTGAACAAAACAAATGCCTAGCAAAGCCAGACCTCTTCACTGGAGGAATGGCCGGCTGGGATGGTCGGTCTGTTGGTCTCTGTGTACATTTTTCCTACCACATCTAATAAACACCCAGTAGACTTCACATCCTGTCAAAGCCATGGACATGCTTAGTACAGATGAGCAAAAATAACTACCCATCTTGTCATCCTGAGAAAATAATAGTTACCTTAACAATGATCAGCTCTTAGTCGACAATTGGGGGTAGGAGGTTGGGGGAAAATTTCCATGGAGGGAAATATGTGCATGCCTATTTCTGAAAGAGACTGAGTGAGTAAAGCCACCACATGGGAACCTAGTGACCATGCTCAAGGCATTCCAGGGTGTGGATTCTCAGTGAAAATACACCTTAAATCATGAATGTTGGAGGATAAAAGAGGTTAGATACTAACCAATCATATCCCTACCAACCTAAGCTCTTTTGACTGACATGAGGGGTGACACATCAAAAAATGCTTCCTTTCTTCTTTTGTACAGAGTGGGGAGCCTCTGGCCGTGTTATACCAAGACAGGGAAACAAGGACTGACTGGAACAGGGCTGGATGAAAGCACAGAGCGTTTGCTGCTGTTTCCTGGAGGTGGCATCTGCTTGCAATAACCCTTGATCCCAGCAAAGCCTGCTGTTTCTGCCAGTGCCCTTGTGTAATGGTGCTTGGGGTGTGTGACTTGGAGGCTGCCTTCTCTCAGGCTGGCAGGTGCCCTGCACCCTGAGCTTCTGCTGCAGGCCGCTTCCAGCTTCTGACAGCAGCATACCAGCGCAGGAAGCCTGGATGTCAGCACCATCACAGCACAGCCGACATAGCATTGAACATCACTTCCTCTTCTTCCCTGGCCCCTCTCCAGGCCTGAAGTGGTCCTTTCAGATCTGAAATTACCCACATAACGTCCTTTCTAGGGCATGCTGTGCTCTGTACTTCAACCTCTTTTACTTAGAAAGCCTGATCTCCATGGGGTGGCAGACATCTGCTGCAAGTAGAAAATATCTTTCAGGTCTTCTGTGTTGTCTTTAAAAATGTTAAGATTTGCGTTCTACTGGATCGTTCCTATATATTTGTCTTGATTTAAAATGTTAAAATAGTTTTCCTTCCAAGCCTTTGAATGAAATAGATTCTCCAGCAGACGTGCCATGATTCTCCTGGGGTCTTGCCTGCTTCTGGCCCCCCACCGAACACACCGTGGGGCTCACAGGGAGGCCGATGCCCCAAGCTGCTACTTGCCATCCAGGGTGCCCCTCAGGTGGTCTTGATCTGCATTTCCAACTTTTCCCCCAAGAGGTCCCCGTCAGTACATGTCTGGCTTTTCCAGACAGCCTGTGAAGCAGGAATCTCATCTCGTCCACTCTCTGTCCCCCACAGTCCACCTGGCACCTTGCACAGAGCAGGTGGTCCCTGAAGGGCATGTGTCTCTAGCTACCCCTGTCACGGGACAGCTTAACCTTCCAGGGTACCATATTCAGAATGGCCAGCAGATGGCACCAAGGTCACTGCCAGAGCCGCCTGTCCGGTTTGCGGTGTGGCTCTGGGTTGATGGTGGAGGACAGACAAGGTCCCCCAGCACTCTGCTGGGGTCACATCCATCGCTCTCACTCTCAGCTCTGCCCTTCCAGGCTGCCTAGTCAGCCTGCAGGGAGGGGAGCAAGCAGGAGTGAAGAAAGCCAGGTGGAGCTTATCCCTCCATGATTTTTGCCTGTTTGGGGACAGGGCAGGATGCTGGCTGATTCTAGTTTCCAGAAGAATCCCAGGATTCCCCTTGTGTCTCAGAGAAGCTCCAGGGGATGTAGAGACAGGAGTTTAGCACCAGGCAATGGGGGAAATTTTTTTTCATTAAGCAATAGGGTGCTTTATCAGAGGATATGGCACTGGAATTAAGAGTAATAATATGTTGAAGTACTACCATAGTGGCTGCCACCACGACCACCACCATCAGCGCCACCCAGTCACCACCATGTGTTTGGAGCTCTTCAGGCTGGAGAGTGCCTTACATGTGTTATGAACTTACTGTCACTTGGTCTTTACCAGAGACACTTCATACAGTTTGATACATACATACATACATACATAACACCCAGGGAACTTGAAGAGAGAGTCTGGTAGGAGACCGTAGTGAATTATGTTTTTTGTCAACACAGCAAGCTTGTCCCTTTTCATGTCTTCTGGTTTCCTTGGGAGATCCCAGCAGACCAGGAGAACAGTGAGTGTGGGTGTTCCTAATGTAAGAAAACAAGGCCCATTGTGCTTTGCAAGGAGAAGGGAGAGCAGCCAGATTGGGGAGAAAGACCACACGTGTGCCCTGCACCTGCCTCCTGGACTGTTCCACGTGGTGAGCAACAGGGGCTTGAGCTTAAAGAGTGGATGGCTTCGCTCCTCCCAGTACATGACTGATGGTTAGTGGGACCTTTGAGGTTTACTCATTGGTCCTCCACTTGGGATCTCAACTCACGAAGCCCACTCAGATGCTCATAATGGTGGCAAAGGATGCCAAAGGGGTCACTTAGCTTCTCCTGGGACAGCATAAGCATCTTGATAGAGCACAGGCTTCCAAGAGGATCCCATGCAAGGAAGGTTTTATCTGAATATTCGTAGCAAATGAATGCCAGGCTCCTTACTGCTGAAAAACCCAGGATGTTCCTATACGCCACGTCTGCCCTCTGGCCTTTTAGCGTTCCAAATGGGGAAACAGCTCAGGCTTAGCAGAGAAGCTTTGCATTCCTTGTTTGGAAGACTTTCTTCCTTTGAGAAAACTTGTAGAAAGGGGAATTTTTTTTCACACTCTCTGCTGGTGTGCTTGGTTAGAGGCCTGTCTTTATTTAATGTCATGTATGTATGTCAATGTAAGCACGGCTGGCATGTGAACAGATTCTGTATGACTCTGCTGTGAATATGTACAGTTCAAGAAGGAAGAAAGATAATGTATGTCTATTACTCCAGCTTTATGCATCTAGTATCACAGGCAGATACAGACACCTGGAGACTATCAAACCAAAATTAAAAATTCATTGGAAGAAATGACAGTATTTGCACAGATTGCCTATAAATCTTCAATAACTAACTCTCCTTGGGCATAGCATTAAATGTTCACTTTCTTTTTAGTGTCTCATTAGGAAGGAAATTTATTGCCCAACAATTGAACTATGTCAATTTTTAAAAAACATTGTGTGAATTTTTCCAGGAACCACATGCTTGATTTTATATTCGCTTTACGCCACTGAACAGGAAAAGGCTTAGTCTTTCCAATGATGAAATGACACTAATCATGAAATTAAAGGAGATAGCGTGTACTCAGTTGGAAGTGACAGCAGTTTCCCATAAGTGCCTGGCTCCCTTTGGTAAGTCAGAGTCACGTCACTTTCTCCAGCCCTGCTCCTCAGCCCCCAGCCCCTTCTCCCCTGTCTCAAAGTGGGTCCAAAGAGAAGCCTTCACAGGAAGCAGATTCTTATGACGGGGTGTGTTCCCCGGCTGTGCTTGCTCGCCTGCCATGGTAGGAATAGCTTGCAAAGGTCCAGGAAGGGAAAGAAGAAAAACGTTAAACAAAAATCAATGGATCGCATATGGTGCCTGTTAAAAATAATAAATGGGCCGGAGATGAAGCTTACACATGTGAACCTGCCTGTGCAAAGGCCCTGGCATCCAGAGCGAGTGGGAGCGGCTGCTTCCGGCTCCTAGGCTCCTGCCTCAGACCACACCCACATGCGTGTGCTCCACCCAGCAACTGGGAGAGAGAAGGGATGGGGGTGAGGGAGGGGTGGGAGCAGGGAGAGCTGAGGGTTTACCTGGCCCTAGTCCCCATCTTCCTTGCAGCCTCTTCAAACAGGAGATATCCCTCACCATGGGACCTCCATTCAAGCAAGCGGGAAAATCTGAGTGACTGCAAACATTCTGGAAAACTAGGGGAACATGGAAGATAGGATTCTGTAACACTGAAACCCAAGCCTTTATTCACAGCTAGAGGTGAGACTGGCTGAGTTTAATTCATGGTCCAATGTGGTTCTTCTTCAAAGTTTTATCTTGTTGAAGATAGATATATATGTGATGTGTATCTGTATACATATATACCTATATCTGTAAGAAATTTATCATCTTTTGATGTATCATCTATTGAGCTGTCTCGATCACCTATCATCTATTATCTATGTATCTACTATCTATGTCTATCTATCTATCTATCTATCTATCTATCTATCTATCTATCTATCATCTATCTATCTATCTACCTTAGGCCCACAATACTCATATAAACTAGATTGGAGAAGAATTGCTTAAAGATGTCTTAGAGGATGGGGTGTTACAAAATAACTAGACATGAACCTGTTTTTCCCTCCTAGTTCTTTGTTTTATGATTTGGTCTTTAATGAAGGGCTCCTTGGGTGAACATCTTTTTCTTGCAAAAACCATTTGCCTCTATCCATATGCTCCTAATATTAATTTTCATATGTTCAATGACTATGCCAGTGTCTGCTTGGCTAAAGACCATGAGAGGTATAAAAAAAGGATTCACACGCAAATGACTAGTATTTGAATAAGTAGATGAAGGACACTAGTTTGAAACTACGCATATGTTTTAGTGTGGGCATATGTGTGTGTTTAAAAAGGGCTGAAAACATAACTGCCTGGATAATCCTGAAGATCTTCTAAGAAAAAAAAGTTACATAAGCATGTGGCCGGAAAGTACTGAAAGGTGTGATTTTTAAATATCTTAGATATATATTTCTCCAGATGCAAATTTGGAGCTCTGGCAAAAACTCAAAATTTGCTTCCGTTTTAAAACCCCCTACAGCTGTATTTGTATCCTACAGTTGCAGTAGCAAAGTACCACAAACTGGGTGGCATAAGACAACAGAATTTATTCTCTCATAGTCCTGGAGGCTGGAAATTCCAAATCTAGGTGTTGGCAGGGCCACGCTCTCTTTTTGGGCTGCCTCTAGTGGTTGCGGGAAATCCATGACATCACTCCAGTCTATGCCTCTGTCATCTCATGGTGTTATCCTTTTGTGTCTCTGTCTTCTTCTTTTTTTTTAATTGAAGTATTGTTGATATTAGTTTCAAGTATACAACACAGTGGTTCAACAGTTATCCATATTGTTAAATCCTTACCCCCACTAGTGCAGTTACTCTTAACATAGGAAGATGTTATAGAATCATTGGCTGTATTCTCCATGCTGTACTACTATCCCCGTGATCAACTTATATCATGATTGAGAATTTTGTGCCCTTTTAGCACACCCACCCATCCCAACCCCTCCCCTAGGGTAACCACCAGTCACTTCTCAGTGTCTATGAGTCTACTGCTATTTTGTCCATCCTGTTTTGCTTTGTTTTTATATTCCACAAATTAGTGAAATCATGTGGTATTTGTCTTTCTCCACCTGGCTTATTTCACTGAGCATAATACCATCTAGGTCCATCCATGCTGTTGCAAACGACAGGATTTCTTTCTTTTTTATGGCTGAATAACATTCCATTGTGTATATGTACCACATCTTCTTTATCCACTCATCTACTGATGGATACTTCGGTTGCTTCCGTATCTTTG
The DNA here is from genome assembly GCA_032199065.1 of Smutsia gigantea. Lineage (NCBI taxonomy): Eukaryota > Metazoa > Chordata > Mammalia > Pholidota > Manidae > Smutsia > Smutsia gigantea. The sequence continues at coordinate 113,063 of JAVSCE010004950.1, read as the reverse complement.
CTATTGTAAATAATATGTCAATAATCATAGGGGTTATCCTTTCAAATCAGGGATTTCATTTTCCTCAGGTAAATTCCTAGAAGTGGAATTACTGGGTCGTATGGTATTTCTTCTGTCTCTTCTTATAAGGTCACTGATCATATTTGATTAAACTTCAACCTATTCCAGGATGACCTCATCTTGACTTACATCTTAATTATATCTGCAATGACCCTATTTCCAAATAAGATCACATTCACAGGTATTAGGGGTGAGGACACAGACTTATCTTTCTGCAAGATATAATTCAACCCACAACCGTTAAGAATACTCAGTTTTCCTTGGTTCATGTTAAATTGCATGAATAGAATTACTAAACATTTTGTTGTTTCAGAATAACCAGCTGAAGAAACGTAACCCAACATGCTTCCTTGTCGTCTTTTCCCCTACATGTCCAGGTAAGTGTACTATCAAAATTGTGGGGATCCTTAAAACCACTTTCTCCAACATTGTCCCTCCCTTTTTCCTAATGAACCCTAAGGAAGAGCTTGAGTGTGAGGAAAGCAAGCTGTGTTCTTCACCAGATGGGGGCAGATGGCAGATGCCACAATGGTGAACATTTCTGCAAAATGCTATTTGGATCAGTGCACTTGTAGCTACTTTCTGGGTGAGGCCGAGGAAGCTCCTGCTGCTGCCTTCATCATGGCAAAAGTGTGCAAAGGTGATGCCAGAGCTTTCCTTCCTGCATGAATCTGTCTTAGGTAGAGCAGGAAGGCTATTGGTTTGAACTACAAAATATACCGTGAAACCATTCACTTCTCTCCATTCCCCTGGTTCAAACGGCCACCCCCTCAGTTGCAGCCATTCTTCACACAGCAGATTGCTCTCTTAAAAACCTCAGTCAAACCATGTCACTCCTTTGTTGGCACTTTCTATGGTTCCCTCGTCCTCCCTTTGCATTTAGAATGAAATCCACGAGGCATGGTCTACGTGCCCCTTTCCACTTGCACAGACATTGTGGAACTGAGTTGATTTTTTTTGCCTGGCTTGGGTTTCACACTTATTCCTGAATCAACCCCCATGTCTAGGGGGATGGGGCCCTCTGATAAAGTGGCTTCTTAGAGTGGGGAATGGAGTCAGCCCCACCCAGACCACGTGCACTGACACTGGGCTCACTGACACAGGAAGATCAGTGAGCAGTTACTGGAAGAAAGGCTGCCAGGCCGGCTGTAAAGACAGATGTCTGCTGGTGACAAAGGGCCAACGTGCATCCTTCTACTGTAGAGGTCTTTGGCAGTAATTTGCTAGGACTGGGACGAATGTGGCAGCCCAGGTCTAGGGGATGGTGGCTGAGCATAAAAGATCCTGGAAGAAAATGTTTACTTAGGAGGAAACCACCAAGATGTGGGAATAAGGAAGAGAAGAAAATGACCATCAAAACCCAGAGAGGTGGCATACTCCAGTTTTCTGCAGATTCTGCAGAGTTCTAGAAAGATCTGCCATTTCTTGCTTTGGATCACTTCGGGGGCCTCTCAGATGAGATGCTAGGGCTAAATAGTCCAGAGAACCAGGTGGGTAGAAATGTCCTGCCTTTCTTTCTGCTTGCCTCACTGTATTCATTTTTTGGAGGGTTAGAGAGGGTTAATCTGTTCTTTGGGTAGGAAGGAAGAAAGACTCGGGCACTCAGGAAAATAACTGCTAATCTGTTGGACCTATGCAGCGTTGATCTGATTGTGTTTCTGAGAGGACGGTGAGGGTGGGACGGGGGTTGAACTGGGCCGAGGAAAACAAATGTGGCCTCTCCTGATTGAGGGCGCCTCAGCTGGTACAGCAGCTTGCTCAAAGCAGCGCGTTTTCCTTCTGCAGCTCTAATTTTCAGTTCTGGAGTTCTTTGTCATCATAAGAGTTTACACTCACAGGGTCAAAGGCTGAGTAAATATTTTGTTAGGCAGATTTGTATCTTATTGAAACTGAGTACACATGTGATAATGCTTTCAAGCCGGCAGTGGGGACTTTGGTGAAGAAATGGAGGGTTTATACAGAACAACTTGTGAAGAGTTGCCAGGAAAGAGGTTTGCACTCTGAAGGTGGCCCACATGTTCGTGGAAATCAGAACTGGGGGTGGCCCCAGCCTGGACCTCAGTCTGCCTCATGTGTCATCATCCTCGAATAAGACAGCACATGTGACTTGGGTAAAGAGCTGCCTGGTGGCCATGCTCAGCATAAGGTTATGTCCCGAAGGTCATATCTGAAAAATATGGAAAATAATGTTATCTACTTTGTAGGGCCATGGAGAGTACTAACTGTGCTAATAGCTGAAAAATGCTCAGATTAGTGCTTGATTGTATTAAGTCCTCATCCAGTGCAATGTAGGACCCCCATTACCTCGAAAGCTCCCTTGGGACCAAGATGAAGTGACCCTTGTAGATATGGTACAATGCCCTACACATGCATGGACTCCAGCCACCAGCCATTTCCCTGTTGGCTTCCTTAGATGACACAGCGTCCTTCATCAAGTCTGACCGCAGTCAGTGCCCAAAGGAAAGTTGTTTGCAGAGAGTAAGTTGGGGAGGGTCAGGTTCAGGGGGACCTTCTGCTTGTCACTCTCTATTTGGGGTGCTCAGGACAATGCCCATCTCCAGCTAGATCCAAATCCTTTGATGGAACAGGCAGCATATTGGGAAAAGTCAGGAATCTCCCTGGGGCAGCCCAGGAAGTTCTAAGAACTGCTATGTAATAGTCATTAACTGTACCTCTCTGAACATCCATCCCAGTCTCCTTCCCCTTCCCTTCCTCTACTAGAAAGGCAGGAAAATGAGAAACTCATCTCCCTGGCTTTCAACTAGGAGTGGTCATGGGACATGGTTTGGCTGGTCAAGCAGATGAGCACTGGGGATTTGTAGGAGGACTTTCATTTCTGTCCTGCTTTTCCCTTCCTCTTCCTTCTCCTCAGGAATGCAGATGTGATAAGTGGGGTTACAATAGCCACTTTGGGGTCATGAAGGATAGTTCAAGAGAATCACAGAGACTTCAGTACTGATTCCTGGGACCTGTTGAATCCACACCAGCAGAAGTCTACTGGACCTCCTGTTGTATAAAAAAAGAAACCTCTTAAGTGCTTAAGCCATGTATTATTAGGGTATAGTTCAAGCTCTTGTAACAAAGAAACACAACGAGCAGCTCAGGCAGGTACTTCATTATCTCTCTCATGTAATCGTTCAGAGGTGAGAGGTATAGGACAGGCAAGCTTCTCTGCTCCATGAGTTCACAGAGGGTCCCAGGGGTCTTCTGGTGGAAGCTCTCCCATTTCCTGGAGTGTTGCTCTCCCAACTTACTCTCAGCAAAGGTTGGCTTAACAGAACCATGTTTGCATTCCATCCTCTAGGAAGGGACAAAAAAAGGCAGGAGGCTAAGTAGTCTGCTTTGTAAAGGGCATGATCCAGGAGTTGCATAAATCATACTGTTCACATCCCATTGGCCAGAACGTAGTCACACTGCCTCAGTAGCTGCAAGGGAAGCTGGTAAATGTAGCCTTTAGCTGGCTGAATATGTGAGGGGGCAGGGAGTGGTTTTATTAAAAAGAAAAAGAATGAATATTGGGTGGCTATTAGCTGTGTTAATTGCATTTTTGTTTTAGGTAAATGCATTCTCTAGTTGAAATATTAGTTGTAATAATAAAATCATTAAATTTATTGAACCCCTATTATATAGCAGATCCTATTCGATGTGATTTACATTCAATGCCCCGTTTATTCATGATTCCTAATAGTAGATAGCTTCAGAGGATAAGTATCCCAGGACCTTACTTTAGAACTAGATTATTCCTGAAAATCAGAGAAGGGACTTGCAGATGGTTCATTATGACCTAAGCTCACTAGGAATTCTCCTGGATGTTATGAACATGGAGATCAGAACTGGTTTAGTTATACAGCCATGTGAATCACAGGAGACCTGCTCTGGATAATTCTTGAAGAAGACTTCTGCCAGGTATCTAATAAGATTCGCACCAGGACAGGGAGCCTGGGCTTTCTGCCCAGGAGGCTCAGATGAGGGAAACCTGAGAGCAGTGAACTGACCTAAAGGCTTATGCAAAGAAGTGTTCTAGGAGTTCATGTGCATCAGGACCATCAATGAAAGGCCGTTGTATTAGAAACACCTACTGTGAACCAGGACTCTGCTAACTACCGTGCCAGGCCTTACAGTCCAATCGGAAAGTCAAGAACTACACGTGAAACCTACATGTGGAAATCCAACAGAGTGTCCAGTTGAGCATCAGGAATAGGGGAACAATGATAAGTAAGAGTACTGCTCATTCTGGTTGCCCCCATCCGGGTTCATTCTCACTGCTTGCTCTGAGCCGAGCCCCAAGAAGCTGACCCTTTTAGGAAGCATCACCAGGGCACCCTTCTTGGCTGACTCCCACTAGGGTTTGGCCAGTGGGATGTTCTGGGCAGAAATCAGAGGAAGGGAAGAGAGAGAAGTTGGGGAGCTTCGCCTTTGCCTCCTGTGCTTTGGTGCCTTATCTCTAGAAACAGCAGCATCATGCCAAGACTACAGCTCCTCCTGGGGAGCCCCTGTCCATGGTGCCAGCTCTCCCGGGGCTTCACCATTGTCACTTCCTCTCTTTGCCATGTGGCTGATGTGTGGTAACGGCATCCCACGTCTGCTCGTCTATGGGCACTTCAACATCCTGTGGTTCCTTAACCTGCCCTCACCTCTATATAATAATTTCGTCATTAACACCTCTTTAGTTGAACCATGTGTGTGGAATTTTGTCTCCTGCCTGATCACTGACTCATGAAGTGTGGGATTCACACAAAGGAGAGACCACGTTGAGCTGGAGTAGTCAGAGGGGCCTTTAAATAGCAGTTGGTATAAAACAGGAGCTGGCCAACTGTAGCTCATGGGATAATCTGGCCCACCACCTATTCTGTAAACAGATTTTCAAATTTTCATTGGAACACAGTGTCGCCCATTTACTTACCCGTCGTCTGGGAGTGCTTTCATGCCGTGATGGCAAAGCTGAGTTGTGACTAAGATTGCCTGGCCTGCAAAACTTAAATACATTTACTATCTGGCCCTTTCTAGAAAAACTTTACCAAGCTCTGGAGGAAGCACAATGGAGTGGGAAGAGTCAGTCAGACAGAAGCAGATCCAAACGTCAGTCTGGCTTTCATGACTTGTGAGTAAGTTAACTTCTCAGAGCTTCTCTTTCTTCATCTGTAAAAGGGAAATAACAGTAACTCCATCCCCAGGTTGTCATGAGGATTAAATGTGATAGCATGGTACTCACAAGTGAGTACTGAGTGATCATTTCCTCCTTTCTACCCATCCCCAGTCTGATATCAATAACAATGTAAGAAAAGACACAAATGTGGTCTCAAGAGAGGCGGCCAATGCAATGGGAGGAAATGGTACATCAGGGAAGTGTGGGAGATGAGGTTAGACTATACCTGAGAGCAGGGCAGGCTATGTACTTTGCTGGCCCAGTGCAAAGTGGAAATGCAGGCCTCCTTATTCAACAAATATTCAGAAAATTTCAAGATGGTGACAGGAGAGCATTAAGCCAAGTCCAGGGCTCTGCCAAGTGTGGAGCCCAGTGGGACTGCTCAGGTCACATGGCCATGAAGCCTTGAGTCACTGGAGGGGACCCCATTCTCAAGGAAGACAGTGGAAGAGCCAAGGGAGAGTGACCCTTGAGTGGTGAGGTTTGGGTTCTAGTCTTTGACATTGCCACTGGCCAGGGGTCTGGGCTTACCAATTGCTTGTTCTGCTTGTCAGTGTCATCTGAAAGTATCAAGGACCAAGTGAAATCATGTTAAGCTCAGTGTATGGGGCATTTAGTAGATGGTAAATGACAGTTCTCTTTCCTTTGATGGATTTACTCTTTCATGGTTAACATATTTACTACACATACTGTGTCTATTTGGAACCCCACGGAGAACAGTATGTGGGATGGGGCTAGATAAGAATTTGATTCTCAATGTACAGTTACTTCCTTAGAGCCACACTGACACCACATCACTTCCTCCACAACAGTCCAGTGCTTTGGAAGTGGAGAAAAGTGCTGAATTCCCTGCCTCTCCATGCCTTTGGAGTTTCCAAATGTGCTCCACTGGAAATAAGTTCCCTTCCCAAGTGTCCCCTGTCCCACAGCTATTTGACAGCAGTGTGGTAAAATCATCATGATCCTGTTCAGAGGTGGGCCCCTGGGTCCTGCTGCAGATTGAAGCCAACAGCTCTTTGATCCTGGGAAGGGCCATATCCTCCAGGTGGCACCTTGCACAAGATTTGAATAATGTGCATCTATCAGCCAGTAATTTGGAGTTTGCAAGTTAGCAACTGACAGCGGCCTGCCCAGGATGCCGTGCCTGCTCCCTGGAGGGAAATGGTGGGCCCTGGTCTTGGGAAACACTGGGGCAGGAGGGTGTGGGGCATTGTAAGCATTTCTAGGCCCTTAGTGAGCACCATCCTGGAGCCAGGAATCAGTGGGTATCACATGAGGGTTTTGCTTTGTTTTCGTTTTTAATGAAAATGGTGGCTTGCTGTCCTACTAAAGGAAAATGTTCTTTCCATTGTGATGAAACAGCTCTCAGAGGCTGGCAAGCTTCTATCCAGGTAGAGAAGTAGCACAAGGCATATTCAACAATCAATGGTCTCAGCCACTGGACACGGTGTGCAGATGGTTTAATTATATGCTGAATTTTGAATTTGGCAACATGAGCACAACCTCTGCCTATTGGAACAGAGAGCCCTTGAAACTACCTAAGAAAAGTGTTGATTAGGAGCATGGTAAATAATTAGGGGGTGCTGTATTTTGTTTTGTTGTTTTTTCAATAGCACAGTGTGAAGAAGCCTCGGAAATGAATAATTCGGGATCAATCCTGGTAGACAGTATGTTCTGTGTCTTGTTGTGTTTCTGGCTCTGCAGTTTATGCTGGTGTATTTGGCCTTGGCGTGTGCTGGCGGCATTTGGAGACGTGGGCTCTGAATCCACGCAGAGAGTGAGTCAGGTGACCCCACAGAGCTCTCCTCCCCTGCAAAGGGAGGTATACAAGAAGGTCAATTCTTTTGGCTCAAATGCACAAACAAATCCAAATGTCTGGATAATCATTCCTCCCTCCTCTTCCCCCAGGTGCACCTCAGGGGATATACAGTAGTCAGCATTGCACTTTGAACTTCTTCTTAGTCAACAAAAGTCAATTGTTCTCTCTAGCCAGTCCTGGAGCCCTCCATTGGTCTGATTAAGGTCTCCTGCTGTTATTTAAATGCCAAGGCATAGACTCAGCATTTACCAAAAATAAATGTTGAGGTAAAGACTTGACATTTATTTTCAAAGTGATAGGCCATCTATCCCATCACAGCATCCAGTTTGTTAGATATTCTTTTTATTAGACCAAATGATTCATGTTAGCAAATAAATATAAATCAGCTTATTAGGCCAGCAGGCTAACATGACCTGTGTTCACTAAGCTTTTATTGAAAAGGTGGATTCTGATTTTTCAGAGAAGACATGAGCTTGCTCAATAATGGCCTGTCAGGATACAGAAAGGCCACCGCCAGGTAGAGCCGATGCATGAAAGTTGCCATATCTCTTCTTCAGCTTTGGTTTGTTAAGCTGCGAGTAGAATGATGCCTAAGAAAGGTAATGGAAAATGGAGTAGAGCACTTTGGTGATGGGCTCAAATCCTAATCACAACTCTAAAGACCTCCTCTCCCAAACAGCTCATCATAGTTCACTGGTGTGATTTTGGAGACCGGTGGGTGAATTAGCATAAGAATAGACCAGTGACTGGTCTGGAGAGTTTGGACATTGGGAGGCATTCTGGTTCTGATTTCAGTAGTTGTCCTTTTGCGTGATCATTTCTTTTTGATTTCACGTGGCCAAAGCCCCCAGCTTCTCATCCATCTGGCAGCATTGTTCTACTTATCTCTTTTCTTCCTTGCTATCCAGGATTGGAGGGTCTGTGGTCAGTCTTGAAGAGAGTTGCTGTTATGCCAGACACCTCAGGGAATAATTTCTGGGCATAACTGGTTATGTCATTTGCAGGGTCCAGTGGAAAATGAAAATTCAATGCCTTAGTTCAAAAATTATTAAGAATCTTAGGATGGTAACTGCAGGACTAAGCATAGGGCTCTTGTGAGCACAGGGCCCTATGTGACTGCACAGGTTGCATGCCCATGAAATTGGCCTTGGCTCCAGGGGTAGCAAGCATGGGAGTAGGGTGAAGAAAGTCACCTCCTGTTCCTGAGAAACTAGATGGGGACACCTCTCAGAATTGCAGGTGAAGCCTCCTAGCCTTCCTGCAATGGGAAGGGACATGGCCCTCACATAATGGGCAGATGCTCTAGGAAGGGACAGCTCTGCAGAGCTTCTAGAGAAATGCAGATACAGAAAGCTGGCCCTGTGTATGGTTCCAATAGACTGTTCAGGGGCAAAAAGAAAAGCTGCTCAAGGACAAAGTTCCCTGCTGGGACTGCTTCAGCCCAGCCTGCTTCTTACCCCTCCCCCATCCCCACAGACCAACGAATGCTGAAATGGTTCTAGAAACCAACATCATCCAGTCTCCTACCTTAAATATGAAGATAATTCTAACAGTGGTCAGGGAGCCAGGGAGGAGATTCAAGGAGTATATATCACCCCCATCCCTACTTTTTTTGAGATAAATCATAGGCCTGGGGAGACCTACCTCAAAAAAGGAAACCAACAAAAAGGGACTTGTAAAATTCTTCTATGCCATAAATGGTGGTACATGACAAGCGTGTGATGATGAGCATATATTTGAAGAAGCAAAGTTTAGATATGAATCCTCATAAGAATGTGAAAGAAGAGATGATAGTCAATTAATTAGACAAGCTGAAATAAAGAGATTTTAACATAGGTAAGAAAAAAAAGTTATGGAAACAGATAATGCCAAAATAGAGTTTAAAATAATATTGTGATCATTTAAGAGTGTTAGGGGGCAGTTATTTATTTTCCTTGGTTCTTGTCCCTGCCTCAACAAAGACTTAAAGGACAGTGACACAGTAGTGAAGCAGAGTAAAAGCTTTATTTAAAGTTATGCACATAGAGAGAAAGTGCAGTCATCCTCAGAGAGGAGGAGGTGATCTGAAAGGTTGAACAGTTTTATTTAAAGTTGTTGGGAGGAATTCCGTTTGGAGACGCAGAGAGTATGAGGTGAGGAAGGAATTCATTAAAGTGAGAGTGTCAGGGAATGACAGAACAGAGTGATAAAGGAAGTTCATTGAACTGCTACTCAGCATAGGGCACATCCCCTGCTAACTCCTTAAGCCAGTGTCACCTGGTGTCCAGTATCTGCTTGGATCTGCAGGGCATGGGAACCGAGTTCCTAACCACCACAGGATTTGGGGGAGCCGTAGAGCACTGGGTGGGGTGAGATTATGTTCTGTGAACTTCCTAGAGGCAAAGAAAGAAGACTTTCAGGCAGGCTACTAAAGAGAATGGTCATATAGCTGCTGTTCCCTCTGGGTCACCCAGGTGATTTGCAAGCCCAGATCTGAGCTCTCAGCAGCCCCTCCCTACTTATCTGAAATAGGACAGAGGGAGTGAAGATTTGAGCTTAAATCTGGAGGATTAGAATGACATAGTAAAGTAACAAAGACACTTATACTGGAAAAGCACAGAGACAAAACCTTATAAATTGAGCATTGAGAAATTTATTTAAGACAAAAAGGTGCACACTAGGAGAAAGGGGAGTGTGGGCAACCTCAGAGAAGAGCTGTGCTGAAAGGCTGAAGTTTTATTTAAAGAGAGAGAAAGTGCAGTCAACCTCAGTGAGGAGGCACCCTGAAAGGTTGGGGGTTCTCTCTCTCTTTTTTTTTTTAAAGGCTTCAAAGGGCTTTTACTTACCAATACTACATTGTATTTTTTTTCTTTATAATTAAAAAAATTTTATTTTGGTATCATTAATCTACAAATACATGTGCAATATTATGGTTATTAAACTACCCACTTCATCAGGTCCCCCCACGAACCCCATTACAGTCACTGTCTGTAGCGTAGTGAGATGCTGTAGAATCACTACTTGTCTCTCTGAGTTGTACAGCCCTCCCTGTGCCCCCCCAACATTACGTCTACTAATCGTAATGCCCCCTTTTACCCCTTGTCCCTCCCTTCCCGCCCATCCTCCCAGTCCCTTTCCCTTTGGGAACTATTAGTCCATTCTTGGGTTCTGTGAGTCTGCTGCTGTTTTTTTCTTTGCTCTTACGCTCCTCATATGAGTGAAATCATTTGATACTTGTCTTTTTCCACTTGGCTTATTTCACTGAGCATAATACCTTCTAGCTCTGTCCATGTTGTTGCAAATGGTAGGATTTGTTTTCTTCTTATGGCTGAATAATATTCCATTGTGTGTATGTACCACTTCTTTATCCATTCATCTACTGATGGACACTTAGGTTGCTTCCATTTCTTGCCTATTGTAAATAGTGCTGCGATAAACATAGGGGTGCATATGTCCTTTTCAAACTGGGCTGCTGCATTCTTAGGGTAAATTCCTAGGAGTGGGATTCCTGAGTCAAATGGTTTTTCTATTTTGAGTTTTTTGAGGAACCTCCATACTGCTTTCCACAATGGTTGAACTAATTTGCATTCCCACCAGCAGTGTAGGAGGGTTCCCTTTTCTCCACATCCTCCCTAACATTTGTTGTTGTTTGTGTTTTGGATGTTGGCCATCCTTACTGGTGTGAGGTGATATCTCATTGTGGTTTTAATTGGTATTTCTCTGATGATTAGTGATGTGGAGCATCTTTTCATGTGCCTGTTGGCCATCTGAATTTCTTCTTTGGAGAGGTGTCTATTCATGTCCTCTGCCCATTTCTTAATTGGATTATTTGCTTTTTGTTTCTTGAGGTGCATGAGTTCTTTATATATTTTGGATGTCAACCCCTTTTTGGATATATCATTTATGAATATATTCTCCCATACTGTAGGATCTCTTTTTGTTCTACTGATAGTGTCCTTTGCTGTATAGAAGCTTTTCAACTTGATATAGTCCCACTTGTTCATTCTTGCTTTTGTTTCCCTTGCCCGGGGAGATATGTTCATGAAGAAGTCACTCATGTTTATGTCCAAGAGATTTTTGCCTCTGTTTTTTTTCTAAGAGTTTAATGATTTCATGACTTACATTCAGGTCTTTGATCCATTTTGAGTTTACTTTTGTGTATGGGGTTAGACAGTAGTCCAGTTTCATTCTCTTACATGTAGCTGTCCAGTTTTTCCAACACCAGCCGCTGAAGAGGCTGTCACCTCCCCATTGTATATCCAAGGCTCTTTTATCAAATATTAATTGACTGTATATGTTTGGGTTAATGTTTGAATTTTCTATTCTGTTCCACTGGTCTGTGGGCCTGTTCTTGTGCCAATACCAAATTGTCTTGATTACTGAAGCTTTGTAGTAGAGCTTGAAGTCTGGGAGTGTAATTCTCCCTGTTTTATTCCTCCTTCTCAGGATTGCTTTGGCTATTCAGGGTCTTTTGCAGTTCCATATGAATTTTAGAACTGTTTGTTCCAGTTCATTGAAGAATGCTGTTGGTATTTTGATAGGGATTGCGTTGAATCTGTGAATTGCTTTAGGTATTATAGCCATTTTGACAATATTTATTCTTCCTAGTCAAGAGCATGGGATGCATTTCCATTTGTTAGTGTCCTCTTTAATTTCTCTTAGGAGTGTCTTATAGTTTTCAGAGTATAGGTCTTTCACTTCCTTCGTTAGGTTCATTCCTAGGTATTTTATTATTTTTGATGCAATTGTGAATGGAATTGTTTTCCTGATTTTTCTTTCTGATAGCTCATTGTTAGTGTATAGGAAAGCAACAGATTTCTGTGTGTTCATTTTGTATCCTGCAACTTTCCTGAATTCAGATATTAGTTCTAGTAGTTTTGGAGTGGAGTCTTTAGGGTTTTTTATGTACAGTGTCATGAGATCTGCAAATAGTGACAATTTGACTTGTTCTTTACCAGTCTGGATGCCTTGTATTTCTTTGTTTTGTCTGACTGCTATGGCTAGGACCTCCAGTACTACGTTAAATAACAGAGGAGAGAGTGGGCCTTCCTGTCTTGTTCCTGACCTTAGATGAAAAGCTTTCGGCTTCTCGCTGTTAAGTATGATGTTAGCTGTGGGTTTGTCATATATGGCCTTTATGATGTTGAGGTACTTGCCCTCTATACCCATTTTGTTGAGAGTTTTTATCATGAATGGATGTTGAACTTTGTGAAATACTTTTTCAGCATCTATGAAGATGATCATGTGGTTTTTGTTCTTTTTGTTGATGTGGTGGATGATGTTGATGGATTTTCAACTGTTATACCATCCTTGCATCCCTGAGTTGAATCCCACTTGATCATGGTGTATGATCCTCTTGATGTATTTTTGAATTCCGTTTGCTAATATTTTGTTGAGTATTTTTGCATCTGTGTTCATCAGGGATATTGGTCTGTAATTTTCTTTTTTGGTGAGGTCTTTGCCATGTTTTGGTATTAGAGTGATGCTGGTTTCATAGAATGCATTTGGAAGTATTCCCTCCTCTTCTATTTTTTGAAAAACTTTAAGGAGAATGGGTATTATTTCTTCTCTATATGTCTGGTAGAATTCAGAGGTGAATTCATATGGCCCGGGGGTTTTGTTCTTGGGTAGTTTTTTGATTACCGATTCAATTTCGTTGCTGGTGATTGGTCTGTTTAGGTTTTCTGTTTCTTGCTTTGTCAGTCTTGGAAGGTTGTATTTTTCTAAGAAGTCCGTTTCTTCTAGATTTTCCAGCTTGTTAGCATATAGATTCTCATAGTATTCTCTTATAATTCTTTGTATTTCTGTGGGGCCCGGCGTGATTTTTTCCTTTCTCATTTCTGATTCTGTTTATGTGTGTGTAGATTCTCTTTTTCTCTTAATAAGTCTCGCTAGGGGTATTTATCTCTTTTGTTTATTTTTTCAAAGAACCAGCTCTTGGTTTCATTGATTTTTTCTATTGTTTTATTCTTCTCAATTTTATTTATTTCTTCTCTGATCTTTATTATGTCCCTCCTTCTGGTGACTTTGGGCCTCATTTGTTCTTCTTTTTCCAATTTCAGTAATTGTGTCTTTAGACTATTCACTTGGGAATGTTCTTCCTTCTTTATATAGGCTTGGGTTGCAATATACTTTCCTCTTAGAACTGCCTTTGCTGCGTCCCACAGAAGTTGTGGCTTTGTGTTATTGTTGTCATTAGTCTCCATATATTGTTTGATCTCTGTTTTAATCTGGTCATTTATCCATTGATTATTTAGGAGCATGTTATTAAGCCTCCATGTATTTATGAGCCTTTTTGTTTTCTTTGTACAATTTATTTCTAGTTTTACACCTTTGTGATCTGAGAAGTTGGTTGGTAGGATTTCAATATTTTTGAAATGACTGAGGTTCTTTTTGTGGCCTAGTATGTGGTCTATTCTGGAAAATGTTCCATGTGCACTTGAGAAGAATGTGTATCCTGCTGCTTTGGGGTATAGAGTTCTGTAGATGTCTGTTAGGTCCATCTGTTCTAGTGTGTTGTTCAGTGCCTCTGTGTCTTTACTTATTTTCTGTCTGGTTGATCTGTCCTTTGGAGTGAGTGGTGTGTTGAAGTCTCCTAAAATGAATGCATTGCTTTCTGTTTCCTCCTTTAATTCTGTTAGTATTTGTTTCACATATGTCGGGGCTCCTGTGTTGGGTGCATATATATTTAAAATGGTTATATCCTCTTGTTGGACTGACCCCTTTATCATTATGTAATGTCCTTCTTTATCTCTTGCTACTTTCTTCGTTTTGAAGTCTATTTTGTCTGACACAAATACTGCAACACCTGCTTTTTTCTCCTTGTTGTTTGCATGAAATATCTTTTTCCATCCCTTCACCTTTAGTCTGTGTATATCTTTGGGCTTGAGGTGAGTCTCCTGTAGGCAGCATAGAGATGGGTCTTGCTTTTTTATCCATTCTGTTACTCTGTGTCTTTTGATTGGTGCATTCAGTCCATTTACATTTAGGGTGAATATCGATAGATATGTTCTTATTGCCATTGGTGGCTTTAGATTTGTGGTTACCAAAGTTTCAAGGGTTGCTTCTTTACTATCTACCATTCTAACTTAACTTTGTTGTTAAGTTATTGTAAACACAGTCTGATGATTCTTTATTTCTCTCCCTTCTTATTCTTACTCCTCCTTTCTTTATATACTAGGTGTTTTATTCTTTGCCTTTAGTTAGTATTTGGATGGTCTGCTTTCTTTGCTATGATTTTATTTTCTCTGGTGACATCTTTTTAGCCTTAGGAATGCTTCCATCTAGAGCAGTCCCTTTAAGATATCCTATAGAGGTGGTTTATGGGAGGCAAACTCCCTCAGCTTTCACTTGTCTGGGAATTGTTTAATCCCTCCCAAATATTTAAATGATAATCATGCTGGACACAATATTCTTGGTTCGAGGCCCTTCTGTTTCATTATGTTAAGTATATCATGCCATTCTCCTCTGGTCAGTAAGGTTTCTGTTGAGAAGTCTGATGATAGTCTGATGGGTTTTCCTTTGTAGGTGATCTTTTTTCTCTCTCTTGCTGCCTTTAATACTCTGTCCTTATCTTTGATCTTTGCCATTTTAATTATTATGTGTCTTGGTGTTGTCTTCCTTGGGTCCCTTGTTTTGGGAGATCTATGGGCTTCCATTGTCTGAGAGACCATATCCTTCCCCAGCGAGGGACAGTTTTCAGCAATTATTTCTTCAAAGACACTTTCTATCCGTTTTTCTCTCTCTTCTTCCTCTGGTACTCCTATAATGCGAATATTGTTCCGTTTGGATTGGTCACACAGTTCTCTTAATATTCTTTCATTCCTAGAGATCCTTTTATTTCTCTCTGCCTCAGCTGCTCTGTATTCCTGTTCTCTGATTTCTATTCCATTAACAGTTTCTTGCATCTCATCCAGTCTGCTGCTAAGCCCGTTGATCGCTTGTCTGATTTCTGCATTGTCTTTCCTCACTTCCCTCACTTCCTCCCTCAGCTCTTGCACATTTCTCTGTAGATCCATCAGGATGGTTATGACTTTTATTCTGAATTCTTTTTCAGGAAGATTGTACATGTCTATCCCATCAGGTCCCCTCTCATGGTTTGTCTGGCTGAACTTAGTCTGGAGCATATTCCTCTGTCTTTTCATGGCGATAAAATGGTCGCTGGTGGGTGCCATGTGTGTCAACTTAGAGGTGGTTCTCTCTTTTAAGGATTTTTCAGGAATGTGACAAAGAGCTAGGGGGTGTAGACTTGTTAAGTGGTCTCAGGATGTTTACCTTTGATAAGACATTAAGTCTCTTCTCTTCTATTATCAGTCCTCTAGGTAATTTTTCAAAATTAAGAAGAAATTTACTTATCCACGTTCTTCCCAGGATATCACCTTCCCTCTGGGAACATATCAATCAAGATCACCTGCCCTCCCCCCAGGGTGGGCTGAGTTATTGCCTGTTTGCTAAAGAATATGTTAAAATATGTTAAGAATTTTACTTCCTAACTTGCTGGGTTTTGAAATGCAATCTTAGCTTTAAGGTGGAATCTTTCCTGTTTTTACTGTGCTGTTTATATCGGGGCTTGTTTGGAAAATTAATCATGATGCTTGTCTCCTGCCCAGGTTGCAGATTACTTGATTAGGGGCTGGAGGAGGGAAAAAACAGCATAGCTGGGATACTTTTCTTTTTCTGGGGAGTATCTGGACATTCCAAGTTACTCCTGACCTTTGAAGCTTCAACTGATTTACTCATTAACTCTGTAAGTCTTTTCTGGCTCTCTAATTTTATCTGGTTAACTCTTTGAGTCCCTTTTAGTGGGCTTTACTGGTGTTATTCTCTCTCCATCTGGCTCATACCTCTTGCCTAACAAGAGCAGAACTAACACTATTGAAATTTTTATCATATGTGGAAATTGGGCTTGAGAAAACCCTTCCAGAATGCAGAGGAAAAGGTCAAAAATAAATAAATCAGATGGACAACAGTTGATGTGGAGATGAGATTACATAGATCTATGTGTCTAAGTAGAGTTGCTGAAGAAGAGAAAAATATTCAAAGATATAATTGAAGAAAACATTCCTGAACTGAAAAGAGATCTAAATTCATAGTTTGAAAGAGTGCTCTGTATATAAGTAAAATTAATAAAAAGTTACCAAGAGTTGGACAATTATCCATATTTTGAATCTTCTTGAATTTTAAAAGCATTGCTGGTTACCTAGAATGGAAAAAATGTCAGGCATGCTCCAGAATTTTCAGCAATGTTAGATGCCATAGCCAATGGGACAGTAATGGTTTGTGAGTAAAAAGGGCTCATGTGCAAGAATTCTGTGGTCAGTTATAGCAGATGCTCTGTACCATATTCCCTCAGGCCACCTGTGATTTCAGCTGCCTGTGGTGACAGTTGTGGTGGCAGTTCCCAGACATGTTCTCAGCTTCCCACCTCAAGCCACTTTGGAGGCTTTTCTGCCTAAGGGCTTTTATCAAAGCTATTGAAACCAGAGTGGAAGAGAGGTAATATTCCTGAGGGCAAATTGACTAATTAGAGTTGGAATTTGGTGGATGAATGTCCTAGCCTCTCACCCTTTGTGCAGCAATTATGAGGCACTTTCTACATGTTCCTCAGGGGTCTCCAGTGGCTTTAAGCCCCAGTTGCCCACAGTGTAACCAGCTCATTCACACACCCATAATTAGTTTTTTCCATCTGTGTTTCACCCTGTTCCTTCACTGCTGTTTCTCCAAAATAGACAGCCCATACCCAAGTCCTTGTCTCAGGTACTGTTCTGGAAAAAAACTAATTAAGACCCCTACCAACTCTTATTTTTGTATGAGTAATTTTTTTTGTATATTTCTGAACAAGAGCAACATAAGGAAATTCTCACATATAGGGCTCAGAAAATATTCTGCATTCTTTGTGATAAAATTACACGAATATTACTGCAACCAATGAGAGATCAGGGAAGTAAAAACCTCATGAATGAGGAAATGTGTGATGAAAATTTAAAAAGAACTAACAGTGAACATAGAAACCAATTAAGCATGGAATTATCCAAACCACAGTGGTAAACATGTTCTTAAAACAATGCAAATATAACTTTTGAAAATAAAGGACAGTGAAAAACAACATAATAATAAACACCAATAAATACTGTCAAGGTTCATCGCATAACAGAGAAATTTTGAAGTCTAAAAGCTAAGATTAAAAGCAATCTTATCCCTTTTACCCCTGGCCCTGAATTATCCAGTTCCCTTCCCTAAAGGCACCCATCTCAGTAATTTATTATATATCTTTCAGAAATATTCAATACATATTCCAGCAGTTGCATGTGCACCCCCTCTTTTTTATTTTCACAAATAACATACTAACGAGCCTTGCTTTTTTTCACATCATGAATTTTATGATGGTACATTTTGGAAATCGTTCCATTCCTTTTTTACTACAACTGCCGATATACCTTTGTACAGATGGACCTCAAGTTATTTCCTCAGTCTCCTATTCTGGGCCTCTAGATTATTGCTAATCTGTTGGTCTGACAACAGCTCTTTAATGAGTAACCTTAACATAGGTATGGGATTTAAAAGTCCTTTGAAACTCTCTCCTCTGTTATTTTAGACTTCTGTGGTTGCACCTTCTTAGTCTTCTTGGCCAACTCCTCTTCCTCCACTAGGTTCCCTGAATGTCAGAGTTGCTCAAGACTTGCTCCTGGAATTTCACTTCTTTCTCTCTGTTTCCTCCCTAATAATGCTCATCCTCTTCACAGCTTCAAAACCATTTATGGTTCTGTCTCTGTCAAACCTCTATCTCTAATCAAACCTCACTTTTGAACTCCAGTGCCTTCATGATACCTTCACTCACCTCTCCCACAGACCCTGCAATCTTAATATACCCCAAACAGGGTTCTTGAGGTTTCTCTCCAATCCAGTTCATCTCACAGTCCTCCCCAAATCATGTAACAATAGCACATAGAGAAAAATTTCTCTAGTTTAAGTCAAATCCTGGATACAATTCTACACTCAAAATATATCCATAATCCTTCCACCTTTATCCTCTCTCCAGAGCTACGACTCTTGTACAGAAACCACCATCATGGTTTTCCATGGATCACGGCAATATCATGGCTGGTCTTCCTGTTCTCACTCTGGACTCCTACAATCTACTCTACATTCATCAGCCAGAGGGGCTTTATAGGATGTAAGTCAGACGTTTGTCTCTGTGTGATGGCAGTTATCACACTGTAGTATAATGACTTATTTTTGTGTTTGACCCTCTGCAAGATTGGGGTATTCTTGAGACATGACTTGTCCCTGACTCTCCAGCTCTTGGATTACTGGGTGCACTTATTAAAGTAGGAAATTCACATGGAATTTTGTTTCCAAATTATAAAGGAGGACATTTAGATCAAGTTAAAAGGCATTTTCTGAATCACTATTGAAATATTAAGGGCCCATTAGAGCAAATGTAGGATATCCCAACCCATCTCACAGCTTAATGCCTTTTCCTCCTCTCTCATTCTTTGACCTTTAGATGACTTGAAAAGTATTTTAAGAGAAGAAAAGAACTTGGTGGGCTACCATATTTCTGAGTCTTTGGAAAGGTTCTCTGTCAGTGTGCAGAGAACTCTAACAATAAAATGACAGTCCTGATAGACTTTCAAGATTTCATGTTACTCTATTTGTGAACAATAATAATAATAATTATGACCTATTCTTCTGTATAGACATTTTAAAGACTGGTAAAGCAACTGAGAATTAATTTATTGATAATGAACATTTTCAACTTCATTAGATACTCAGAAGCCTTCTACATTATCATTATCTGGATGCTAAATTTTAATTGCATGCAGCCTGGTCCCTCAATAATTAACACATTGTATATCCCACCTAATTCACAAACTAATTGTCATTTCTTAGATCTTACTATTACTTGCTAATTTTGCCAAGGATAAAAAAAATCTGACTGTCAAAACTCCAGAGAAAATGACTTTATACAGCCACAATAGTGACAAAACAAGTTCATTTATTGCAAAGTCACTGAGAGAAGGAGTTTTTAATTGCATATTTGTTACCTTCATAAAAGGCATAAACGGCTTTTTAGTTACATATTTGCTTATTTCTTACATATTAAAAAAGTGTTAACAAGCCTGATTAAAATTAATTGCAAGGTCCAAGATCTGAGTGGAGATACTAGCATTAGCACATTTCTAATTGAAGCTGAAAGAGAAAGAATGAAGGGACATGTTGGGTGGAATGGAAATCAGAACAGATGTTTGACTGTAGAGATGGAAAATAATTAAATGACCCACCAAGAAAAAGAGAATCTACAGAGAAAATCAAACTTGGTAATAAATAGGAAAAATTTCATCCTGATAATATTAACAGTTGGTAACAGTGATTTACTGCTCAAGGCTCAATATGGAACAATAACCAATGTTATTAAATAACTTTAAAAGAAGCACACTCTGTTGTTACAGTATGAAGAGTTGTAATAATGACAATGTTTCTCATATCACAGAATCACTGAGTAACTTTCCAAATCAATGTTGATTCCATCTATATGCAGCAGGTTCTATATAAACTGCTATTGGCAAAACAAGGCATCTTTAATGAGCTGGGGCTGCCATATCATTTAGAGAGAATGGCAGATGGGAAATACTTAACCTTTTATTTTCGTGATTGGTTGATTTTAATAAGGAAGGATACCAACCTTCCTGATGTGATTTTTCCCTAGTACTGCTTACATTCCAATGTCCTATAGTCTGGTCATTATGTGCACAAAGAGAAGATGCCTTTAGCACAAACACATTAGATATGGCTCCATAAGAGCTTTCATAACTACAGATAACAGAATATGCCTTCTAAAACGTGGTTTCCACAGAAAAGGGATTTTGTATTAGGAGGAAAAGGGCCATTTATAAATTGTGTAGGAGGATAAGTAGAAAATGCCCATATATCCCATGACTCAGTTAAATTATTCATGTTCAATTTGTTTTCATGGTGCATTTAAGCCGACATAGCTTTTCATTGTTTTAGCAACAAATTAAAGAAGTCATCCATCCTGTTTAAAAAGATTTTTTTCACAAGGTTATCCATTGATTGGAAATCCTCTTATCCAATGCAGTTAAAAATGGTTATCAATCAGTTAATCAGAAAAGTTGGTTAAAGCCAGGAATTACAAAAGTTGACATATGAGGACTATACAAAAAATACTTAATTTTTATGTAAAACATATATACACATATACATTCATTTACTAGTATTTTGATATGAGACCAGGACGTTTTCTCTGTGTATAGGCTTGTTGATTGCATTCAGTATTGTTTTTCTTACATTCAACAAATCAGTAAGGTATTGCCTGTCATTTTCTGAGTTAATTTCTTTAAGCTGGAGAAAGAATTTCAATGTAATTGTGAAGTAATTTAAGTGCAAAATCATTCTACGTTTAATTTTCCCCCCTTTTTAAAGATTTTTCTCTTCCTCAACTAATTAAACATTTTAAAAGTGTCTCACCCTTTTCTGGCCTTCTCAAAGGATACTAGGTTTAGCTCAGGAGCCATTCCATGTGCTGTGAGTATTTGCTAAATATACAGATAGATAAGAGAGCTTGTGGCTTAATAGATAAATTTGGAAATAAATATTGGGAGTTGATGTTTTTTTTAAAGGTACATCTAGGTGGCAGAATACTATCCAGGTATCAAAACCATTTTTGTAATACACATAATGACTGGAAAACAGTTCATGATACATTAAGTGAAAAAGCAGGTTATAACACTGCAAGCATAGTATTATTCTGTGGTTAAAAAATAAGAATATGTGCAGGGACAGAAGATTGGATGTTAGCTTACCAACAATACACAGATATTAACAGAGTGTATTTCCGAATGGTGGAATTAAAGACAATATTTATTTTCTTTGCACTTTTCTGAAATTTCAAAATTCATCTATATTGAATACGCATTACATCTGTAGTCTAATGAAGGCATACATTTTTAAGGTAAAAAGCAGATTAGAGTCATATCTGGAAAATGTCTGGGGACTACATTCAAGGTATTCTGCTGGTCTGTTGCATCTTATGAAAGGGACAGTCTGATATGGTGACAACTCATTAAGGGAAGTGAGACCCCTGACTCGACAGGCTGCACCTTTGGAAACTGAATTCCTAGAGGGTGCATATGCTCCTCGGTCTTAAATTTTCTATTGGTGCAAAAGACAGAAACCTTGGGTGATGGATTTACAAGACCTACTGTTCTGTAACACTCTGTAGTTCAAAAAGCAGTTTCAGCTTTGAAGGCAGAAAACCAGTTCCTGATGTTTGTTTGGGAAGTCTTGGTCTTTTGGGAGCGAAGTTTAGGATACCTCCCACTTCATTCCAAAGAAATGTATTTTGTGGAATTAACAATGGCAGCTTCTCTATAACAACCACACTTTTGAGACAAAAAAATTTGTGGAACTCATGGCTATTAGATTAGAAAATTTCAGTAGGCCCAGGCTGTGTGAGCGTTTCCCAAATGCCTCTCCAGTGTTGGGAATTGTGCCCTGAAAAGGGCATTCCCATGTACTGCAGGGGACGCACAAACTGGCAATCTCTTCCCAGAGGAGATTTTGGCCATGTGTGTATCAAAAGCTCCAAAAGGCTTATTTGTTTTGACTCCATAATCAGTGTTTCTTATTTCCATAAGGTATATCAACAAAATATATCTTGTGAAAATAATCAGGGAGGTATAGAAAGAGTTAGGTATAAGAAGGCTTACCGCAGAGCTATTTACATCAATGGGAAATGGAAAATAAGCTAACTGTCCAAACACAGAGGATTTGGTTAAATAAGTGATTCATCCACAAATGAAAAGTTCGTTTATTAATAGCTGAGCTTCATAAGAACACTTAATAACATGGAATAAACTCAGAATGTAATAGGTTATAAAATACATAACTGCAATTTTGTAAAAGGGAAAGTATGGTTAAGTCTTTAGCAAAATGCTGGAAGTATACTCCAATGTAAACAGCCTGTTCTTTGGTGAGATTATGAGTAATTTCCTGAAGGCATAATTCAATGTAATTTTTAAGAATAACATTCTAGGACTTTCAGGAAGATG
The DNA here is from genome assembly GCA_032199065.1 of Smutsia gigantea. NCBI lineage: Eukaryota > Metazoa > Chordata > Mammalia > Pholidota > Manidae > Smutsia > Smutsia gigantea. Next base: position 90,988 of record JAVSCE010004950.1, on the reverse strand, counting down.
GCAGCATGAGCAGGGCGGCGGAAATCTCCTCCCAAAACCATATGTATTTATGTAAATACAACAAGTACAACTATTCCTAAAAAAGAGACCAGAAGATACAGGACAGCACATAGCCTGCAGCTACATCTGAGAGGGACTCGGCACCCCACGAGGCGGGTAAGACACGGAGCCGCGACCCGGCGGGACCTGAGCACTCCCCCACCCCAGCGGACTGGCGGGAGGACAGGATTCAGAGCCAGAAGGGAGTGAAAGTACAGGCCCGCGAAATAACCAGCCCCAGTGTCTGCGCCAGGAGCACTGACACACATGGTGTGGTGTAGCGGAGATTGGAGATACAGAGGGTGCAGGATCTGAACGGGGAATGCACCCGGGTCCTTGCCACGGGCTCCAGGGAAGAAAAAAAAAGAAAGGTGCGCGCTTTTTTCAGCGGTCCTAAAGAGACAGGAGCCCAGCGGAGGAGCTGGATCGTCCTGGCACACTCAACCCAGCAGGCTGGGAGTCCTGGGGAGTTTTGGACCTCTTACCTAGCGACTGGGAAAGGGTGGCTGCACTTAGACTTCCCAAAGAGATCAACAGCCTCCCATTCGTTCCCACCCCGGCCAGAGCTATAAAGGGCCCTGTGGAGCGGCACGGCCATGGCTGTGGAATAGTGGAGGAACAGTGCCACCTACAGCATCCCCACAGAATCTACTCCCGGTGGGCATTTTTTTGTTTTGTTTTGTTTTTTGTTTTTTCTTCTCTTTCTTTTTTCTTTTCTCTCTTTTCTTTTTCCTTTTTTTTCTCTTTAAAGTCTTAAAGAGCCCAGCTGACATATGTGGCAACTACCAGCAACCACTTCTATAGCCATGAAAAGATAGAGGAATATGGTCCAGACTAAGATCAACCAGACAACCCCAGAGAGGGAGCCTGAAGGGATGGAAATGCACAATCTTCCTGAAAAAGAATTCAGAATAAAAGTCATAACCATACTTATGGATCTACAGAGAAATGTGCAAGAGCTGAGGGAGGAAGTGAGGGAAGTGAGAAAAGACAATGCAGAAATCAGACAAGCAATCGACGGGCTTAACAGCAGACTGGAGGAGATGCAAGAGACTGTTAATGGAATAGAAATCAGAGGACAGGAATACAGAGAAGCTGAGGCAGAGAGAAATAAAAGGATCTCTAGGAATGAAAGAATATTAAGAGAACTGTGTGACCAATCCAAACGGAACAATATTCGCATTATAGGAGTACCAGAGGAAGAAGACAGAGAAAAAAGGGATAGAAAGTGTCTTTGAAGAAATAATTGCTGAAAACTTCCCCAAGCTGGGGAAGGAAATAGTCTCGCAGTCCACAGAAGTCCACAGATCTCCCAACACAAGGGACCCAAGGAAGACAACACCAAGACACATAATAATTAAAATGGCAAAGATCAAAGATAAGGACAGAGTATTAAAGGCAGCAAGAGAGAGAAAAAAGATCACCTACAAAGGAAAACCCATCAGACTATCATCAGACTTCTCAACAGAAACCTTACTGACCAGAGGAGAATGGCATGATATACTTAACATAATGAAACAGAAGGGCCTCGAACCAAGAATATTGTATTGAGCACGATTATCATTTAAATATGTGGGAGGGATTAAACAATTTCCAGACAAACAAAAGTTGAGAGAGTTTGCCTCTCATAAGCCACCACTACAGGATATCTTAAATGTACTGCTCTAGAGGGAAGCACGCCTAAGGCTAAAAAGATGTCACCAGAGAAAATAAAATCATAGCAAAGAAAGCAGACCATCCAAATACTAACTAAAGGCAAAGAATAAAACACCTAGTATGTAAAGAATGGAGGAGGAAAAATAAGAAGGAAGAGAAATAAAGAAACATCAGACGGTGTTTACAATAACTTAACAAGAAAGTTAAGTTAGATTGTTACATAGTAAAGAAGCAACCCTTGAACCTTTGTAACCAGGAATCTAAAGCCAGCAATGGCAATAAGTACATATCTATCAATAATCACCCTAAATGTAAATGGACTGAATGCACCAATCAAAAGACACAGAGTAACAGAATGGATAAAAAAGCAAGACCCATCTATATGCTGCTTACAAGAGACTCACCTCAAACCCAAAGATATATACAGACTAAAAGTGAAGGGATGGAAAAAGATATTTCATGCAAACAACAAAGAGAAAAAAGCAGGTGTTGCAGTACTTGTGTCAGACAAAATAGACTTCAAAACGAAGAAAGTAGCAAGAGATAAAGAAGGACATTACATAATGATAAAGGGGTCAGTCCAACAAGAGGATATAACCATTTTAAATATATATGCACCCAACACAGGAGCGCCGACATATGTGAAACAAATACTAACAGAATTAAAGGAGGAAACAGAAAGCAATGCATTCATTTTAGGAGACTTCAACACACCACTCACTCCAAAGGACAGATCAACCAGACAGAAAATAAGTAAAGACACAGAGGCACTGAACAACACACTAGAACAGATGGACCTAACAGACATCTACAGAACTCTATACCCCAAAGCAACAGGATACACATTCTTCTCAAGTGCACATGGAACATTTTCCAGAATAGACCACATACTAGGCCACAAAAAGAACCTCAGTCATTTCAAAAATATTGAAATCCTACCAACCAACTTCTCAGATCACCAAGGTATAAAACTAGAAATAAATTTTAGAAAGAAATCAAAAAGGCTCACAAATACATGGAGACTTAACAACACTCTCCTAATTAATCAATGGGTTAACGACCAAATCAAAACAGAAATCAAAGAATATATGGAGACTAATGACAACAACAACACAAAGCCACAACTTCTGTGGGACGCAGCAAAGGCAGTTCTAAGAGGAAAGTATATTGCAATCCAGGCCTATTTAAAGAAAGAAGAACATTCCCAAGTGAATAGTCTAAAGACACAATTACTGAAATTGGAAAAAGAAGAATAAATGAGGCCCAAATCACCAGAAGGAGGGACAGAATAAAGATCAGAGAAGAAATAAATAACATTGAGAAGAATAAAACAATAGAAAATTCAATGAAACCAAGAGCTGGTTCTTTGAAAAAATAAACAAAATAGATAAACCCCTAGCCAGACTCATTAAGAGAAAAAGAGAATCTACACACATAAACAGAATCAGAAATGAGAAAGGAAAAATAACGACGGACCCCACAGAAATACAAAGATTTATAAGAGAATATTATGCGAATCTATGCTAACAAGCTGGAAAACCTAGAAGAAGTGGACAACTTCTTAGAAAAATACAACCTTCCAAGACTGACAAAGCAAGAAACAGAAAACCTAAACAGACCAATCACCAGCAACGAAATTGAACCGGTAATCAAAAAACTACCCAAGAACAAAACCCCCGGGCCATATGGATTCACCTCTGAATTCTACCAGACATATAGAGAAGAAATAACACCCATTCTTCTTAAAGTTTTTCAAAAAATAGAAGAGGAGGGAATACTTCCAAACTCATTCTATGAAGCCAGCATCAATCTAATACCAAAACCTGACAAAGACTTCACCAAAAAAGAAAATTACAGACCAATATCCCTGATGAACACAGATGCAAAAATACTCAACAAAATATTAGCAACCCGAATTCAAAAATACATCAAGAGGATCATATACCATGATCAAGAGGGATTCATCCCAGGGATGCAGGATGGTACAACATTCAAAAATCCATCAACATCATCCACCACATCAAAAAAAGAAGAACAAAAACCACATGATCATCTCCATAGATGCTGAAAAAGCATTTGACAAAATTCAGCATCCATTCATGATAAAAACTCTCAACAAAATGGGTATAGACGGCAAGTACCTCAACATCAAAAAGGCCATATATGACAAACCCAAAGCTAACATCATACTTAACAGTGAGAAGCTGAAAGCTTTTCATCTAAGATCAGGAACAAGACAGGGATGCCCACTCTCTCCACTGTTATTCAACATAGTACTGGAGGTCCTAGCCACGGCAATCAGACAAAACAAAGAAATACAAGGCATCCAGACTGGTAAAGAAGAAATCAAATTGTCACTATTTGCAGATGACATGATATTGTACATAAAAAATCCTAAAGACTCCATTCCAAAACTACTAGAACTAATATCTGAATTCAGTAAAGTTGCAGGATACAAAATGAACACACAGAAATCTGTTGCTTTCCTATACACTAATGATGAACTACCAGAAAGAGAAATCAGAAAAACAATTCCATTCACAATTGCATTAAAAAGAGTAAAATACCTAGGAATAAACCTAAAGAAGGAAGTGAAAGGCCTGTACTCTGAAAACTACAAGACACTCCTAAGAGAAGTTAAAGAGGACACTACCAAATGGAAATGCATCCCATGCTCTTGGCTAGGAAGAATAAATATTGTCAAAATGGCTATACTAACTAAAGCAATCCACAGATTCAACACAATCCCTATCAAACTACCAACAGCATTCTTCAATGAACTGGAGCAAATAATTCTAAAATTCATATGGAACCGCAAAAGACCCTGAATAGCCAAAGCAATCCTGAGAAGGAGGAATGAAACGGGGAATTACGCTCCCTGACTTCAAGCTCTACTACAAAGCCACAGTAATCAAGACAATTTGGTATTGGCCCAAGAACAGACCCACAGACCAGTGGAACAGAACAGAAAATCCAAACATTAACCCAAAGATATACAGTCAATTAATATTTGATAAAGGAGCCTTGGATATACAATCGGGAGATGACAGCCTCTTCAGCAGCCGGTGTTGGAAACACTGGACAGCTATATGTAAGAGAATGAAACTGGACTACTGTCTAGCCCCATACACAAAGGTAAACTCAAGGTGGATCAAAGACCTGAATGTAAGTCATGAAACCATAAAACTCTTAGAAAAAAACATAGGCAAAAATCTCTTGGACATAAACATGAGTGACTTCTTCATGAGCATATCTCCCCAGGCAAGGGAACAAATGCAGAAATGAACAAGTGTGACTATATCAAGTTGAAAAGCTTCTATACAGCAAAGGACACCATCAGTAGAACAAAAAGAGATCCTACAGTATGGGAGAATATATTCATAAATGACGTATCCGATAAGGGGTTGACATCCAAAATATATAAAGAACTCACGCACCTTAAGAAACAAAAAGCCAATAATCCAATTAAGAAATGGCAGAGGACATGAATAGACACTTCTCCAAAGAAGAAATTCAGACGGCCAACAGGCACATGAAAAGATGCTCCACATCACTAATCATCAGAGAAATGCAGGTTAAAACGACAATGAGATATCACCTCACACCAGTGAGAATGGCCAACATCCCAAACACAAACAATAACAAATGTTGGCGAGGATGTGGAGTAAAGGGAACCCTCCTACACTGCTGGTGGGAATGCAAATTAGTTCAACCATTGTGGAAAGCAGTATGGAGGTTCCTCAAAAAGCTCAAAATAGAAATACCATTTGACCCAGGAATCCCACTCCTAGGAATTTACCCTAAGAATGCAGCAGCCCAGTTTGAAAAGGACATATGCACCCCTATGTTTATCGCAGCACTATTTACAATAGGCAAGAAATGGAAGCAACCTAAGTGTCCATCAGTAGATGAATGGATAAAGAAGTGGTACATACACACAATGGAATATTATTCAGCCATAAGAAGAAAACAAATCCTACCATTTGCAACAACATGGATGGAACTAGAGGGTATTATGCTCAGTGAGATAAGCCAAGCCCAAAAAGACAAGTATCAAATGATTTCATTCACATGAGGAGTATAAGAAGAAAGAAAAAAACTGAAGGAACAAAACAGCAGCAGACTCACAGAACCCAAGAATGGACTAATAGTTACCAAAGGGAAAGGGACTGGAGAAGATGGGTGCGAAGGGAGGGATAAGGGGGAAAAAGGGGCATTACGATTAGCAGACGTAATGTTGGGGGGGGCATGCGGAGGGCTGTACAACTCAGAGAAGACAAGTAGTGATTCTATAGCATCTCACTACGCTGATGGACAATGAGTGTAATGGGGTTGGTGGGGGGGACCTGATGAAGGGGTAGCTTAATAACCATAATATTGCACATGTAACTGTAGATTAATGATACCCAAATAAATTATTAACAAAAGAATAACATTCTAACAGATCAAAACCTGTTTAGTAAGAGCTAGGGCTCTCCCCTCTTCTACCCACCCACATGGCTAGCTCTCCTTCCCAGATGCAACCATTACCAGTTTCTTGTGTTTCCTTCTAGAGGTATTCTGTATATGTTAGGGCAGATTTTTATTTTCTTCATCATACTTTTCTGTATTTCCCAAATCAAGAAACAAAACAAATATTTCCAAAGTATATTTCATCTTACTTGTTCTAAATCTCCATCAGTAATTTCCACTAGATCTTGAATTACCATTAGATCATATAAATGAAAAGATGGGACAGAAGTTATTCAACATTTCATTTAATTTCCGTTTATATTGTGAAATGAGAAATAGCTTCTTACAATTTTACTTAACCAATTTTGATACTGTTCTATTCATCTTCTAATAGCATGAAGACCCAGAAATTAAATTGTTCCACTTCCTTATCCATAATTATGTGCAATTAAAATGGTCATAGACCCTAAAGTTTTTTTCCGAGCTCCAGACCCTTCAACTGTCATTTTTTATTATCTTGAATCCCAACACTTTTTAGTAACATTTTGTGTACAGTGAGTTATGTAAAAAGAGGAAGTATTATGTTTAACTGATGTAGGTTTTCTTTAATTAATCTGAATTAGCTTTTGTGATATGGGTACTAATTGTTTTCTTTGAAAAAAAAATCACTGTAGATGTGTGATCCTTCTATGCCTGTTGCTCTTCAAGAAAACAGTCAATTGCAGAAAATGGGAATGTTACCTTTTTCAAATAAATAATCAGCGTCCCCTCAGAAGAGTTGTTCTTGGTCCAACTTTCTCACTTGCGTGAACAGGAAACTGCCGTGTTTGTGATCAGCAGAGTTCCCTCTGGCTTTTGATGTTTGCTTTGCATTTATGCATTAGGTATGAGGAATAATTATAACATGAAGTTGGAATAACAAGGGTGTCATTTGTTTATTTTTAATAACTTTCAGCGCTATACATTGAAATATCTAAAACTCTCTATAAAGGTACAAGGTAAGAAACAATCCCCATTTGGAACTACAGAGAGAAGGAAGCAAAACTTCTTATCATTCTTTCAAGATTACTTGATACAGTTTATTACCCAAATGTAAATAGCTTACTAAATAGATGGATTTAACTACAATTACCACACTCCACCCTCATTAAGGCACCCTTTTCAAGATCTAAGTGTTTTGAGCATTTATAAAGAAGTGTTAACCTAACAAGAGTGTTAATGAGTTAAGTGCACGTGGGAGTCAAGGTACAGCTGAGTAAATAAACTTTAAAGAGATCATTAAACCATTATTCTCTTATTTAAATTTGTTCACAGTACTTTCAGATCACTTTTTAATGACTATAGAATCTTGTGCAGTATATTGCAAAAAAAAACCTTTAAAAAAACAATGATTTAAACTTGGTAATCTATTACACATTCTCTGTATTTACTTGGTATTTTTTCTATTAGGAAACAGGATAACATCTTTGAATCTAGTCAATTGTGGCATGTGCCAGTGCATTATCTGTATTTTTCATCCATGTAGGCAGAGCTCTGAATAGAATAAATAGCCATGTGGCACACTGGTGAATTATGCATGCTTTTCTCTCTAAACAGTTCATGTATTTTACTCATTAGAGCTGAAAATATCTTCTTGTGCTTGACTTCATCATTTTGGACTTCGGCTTACACCTCCCCTACAGACTGCAGAGTTATTCGTTCACACATGGTGAGCAAAGGTAAAACAGTCTGGGCAAAAACAACAAAGAGTTTAAGTGATAAAAGCATGTCATAAGCCATTTCCACTAGAAAAACGAAAAGTGATTTTCCAAACATACAGTAGTATCACATGAACTTCATTTTAGCTCCGAATGTTCTTTGAGCATCACTGGGTCATTTCATTGCCCGCGGAATCAAATCTTTTAGTCTACACATGCTTACTAAGGGCCTGCAAGATTGACAGCACAGCATTCGAAGAATAATGGACAGGCATTGTGCTGGAGCGGCTCAAGCTCCATGTGGGGAGGCAGGTCACAGATGTGAGAGTTACTATGCTGGCCAGACGCAAGAGGTGTCCCCAGGAGAGTCACCACTGGGGATTTTAGAGGAGCCAGGGGTTGGATGAAACACCAGTGAAAACTTCACACATAATTCGTACAGAGCCTTGGAAAGTAGAAGAGGCCAATGAAGTTGGGAAGGAGCAGGAAGGAACCTGAGGTTGAGGGCTAGGCATGAGCAAAGGCCCAGAGCAGGGATCAGCAAGGGATGCCTGGGAACAGAACATGCACCAGACCTGGAGAGGAGTCACTGCTTCCCAGATTCAGGAATGCCAGGATTGAAGATCGTTGGAAGATATGTCTTTGGGCTTGGTTTTCAAACCACAAAGTGGATTTGGCTTGTCTGTTCTGACTGATTACATCCCTTTTAGGTGGCTAGCTATGGCTGAGGGCCCCCTGGGGTCCCTGCCCAGAGCAAGCAGTATGGCCCATGTGGCTCAGCCCAGACAATCTCCTCACTACACACTGGACTCCCCAGCCGGAGGCAAGAAGGATTTTTGGTGGAAAGGACAGAGTCAGAAGAACAGGTCCCACTCAAGTTAGAGCCCTTTTTAGCCCGTGCCTTAGCATTGCTTCGCCTCCCCAAAACCTGCCAGGGTAGGCTGGCTAAAAAGCAGGGATAGGCTCTTTCTTTCTTTTCCCCAGTATCATCAAGGTCAAGTTCAATTTTATAAATTTGTATTTTCACAATGTTTTAATTAAGTCATTTCATTTTTTTCTAGGCTTACAATTTTGATGATTTTTTCATAGCAAAGCGACTGTGTGGACTTCAAGGCCAGAGTACCCCAGGCCTTGGAGAGTTTTGCCTGGTACAGCTTTGATGATGAGGATAATGATAATGTTATAGTAATAACCACTACTCTTTACTGGTCTCTTGCTACATGCCTGGCAGGTAAGTGTACACATCATAACTCATTTAATGTTCATAACAACTCAAGGAAATGAGGTGGTTGCAGTTATCTCCATGGTGATGAAAAAGAGGCCCAGAGGACTTAAGCTACTTGTCCAGGGATGCCCAGCTAGTATAGAATGGAAAGCCAGAAATGTAGCAGGCGGCCTGCTTGCAAGGGTGTGCTTTACCACCATGGTGTATGGCCTCTGTGCGACATTGGGCACACACTTGTTCACTTGTTTATTCATTCATGGATGCCTGTCAGGCATGACATATACCCTGGAACTTAAAGTCCAGTGGGAGAGCCAGGGAAGGATATTGACTATTCTAACACAGGGGGATATGAGCTGTAGGAGGGAATGACCGGCCCCTGTGCTGGATGAGCCCACAGAGCTATCTATCTGTGTGCTGTCTGGCACATTGCTTATCTCAGTATACCTCAGTTTCTTCATGTGTGAAATGGAGAAAAATGGTGAGGCATAAGTGGTATTTTATGTGCACTCCATCTAAGTACTTAATAAACACCTGTTACCTGTCAGCTCAAGGTCTAGTTACTGAGTGCTGTGTGGGCCCAAGCATAATGTCGGGCCCCAACCTTGGGCTGGCTCAAAGTTCTCACTGCAGCCTCCGGAGGGAAGGTGATGGAGGCCCAGAGAGGTGAAGTAACTTGGCCAAGGTCACACAGTGCGAAGCGTCTGGGCTAAGGTATTTTTTGCTTCTGTTTCACCACCACCAGCCATGCTGGGATTTGATACAGACCCTTGGGCACAGTGTGTTAATGATTTGAATAGAGAACTCAATGGGAGCGTAAAAAAAAATTGCTTTTGCATTATTCACTTTTCATTTCATTTTAAGTGGCAAGAACATAGTCAATAGCCTAAAAGATAACTTGCACAGCATCAGTAAAAATGTATTCATTTGTCATTTTTAGGTTGTTTTATTTTTAGATTAATGAAGATCCACATTAAACCATCAGAGTGCGATCATCCTGATAGTTCTTACCACGCTTTGCTCATTATCACCTCATTTATATTTATGATGAAGAACAGATGGTACCAATGTCATGTTTCAATGTGTATCATATCCAGCTAAGAGGAAATATCTCATGTTAGCTGCACTTATCAAAATATTTGTACTTAACCACAACAGAAATCTGAGGCTTCTGACTGTCTTGTCACCATTTTGTAGCTTCCATTTACAAAAGACCATTTAAATTAGATATGCGAGGGAAAGAATGCATCCTTCAGTATTAGTGAATGAATGCGCTGAACTATGAACGGTAATTATGGGTTAGTTGTAAGGAGAGAATCATTAAGCTTGAAAGAAAAACAGCAATTAGAGTGTGTTGTCTTTGTGTCATGCTTAGATTTATTTTTATTTAACTGCTTGCAGAGAACACCCAGAGGGAAAGGGAACGGTGCACGACGGAGTGAAGAGGAGCTGATGACAGACAAGGAGCATGGTCACCAAACTTAGAAGCCACCTCCTGGTCTAAATGGTAGGTCTATGGAGAAGAAGGCCATGGAAAACTTGGTCTCAGATTGGGATTATAAAGCCTTTTAAAATAATACTCTGTTGCATGCTTCATATTGTAGACATGCTCAAAGGGGTGAGGAAATATAAGAGTCCCATGTTCCCTAAAATAACTGTACAGTGTTTCCTTGTGACTCCTTTCTTCAAATAAGTGGTTGGTCAACATGCACTGAGCATCTGTTATGTCCCAGGCACATGAGAGATACAAAGAGTTGTAAGACATATGCTCCCTAACCTTGAGGCATTTATGGTCCCACGTGAAAGGCAGACACAATGGCAAATAACCCTAATGACTAGAAAAAAAAAAAAGAAAGAAAATAGTGTGCACAGTGCCAAAGTGGCCCAGAGGGAAAGGTTACCACCATTGTGTCAATTGGGAAGCGTTTCATAAAGGACATGATTCTGGACTAGGGTTCTAAAGGCTGAATAGAAATTCAACAGATGGAGAAGGAGGTGGGAATGAAAGGCATTCAGCCTGGAAGCAGTTTGTTAGAAGGGTCAAGGCTGAGTTTTGGTGTCAGGCAGACAGGCTTTGGGTTTTGTTCTAAGCGCTCACAGTTGTATGAACTTGGGCCAGTCATTCATACCTCTGTGTCTTTGGTTTCCCTGATCTAGAACACGAGGCTCATAACAGTATCCATTTCATAAGGGTGTTGGGACACATTTGGCACAGTGCCTGGCATGGAGTGTGTGCTCAGCTAATGTCAGCTCCTATTACCATTCCAGGGGAACGCGTGAGCAAAGGCTCAGGGGCATATAACAGCGTGGCATTTTTGTATTTTCCCAGGGCTTATACCTCTAGCAATTGCTTATAATTATGTAATCAGAAGGGCCCGGAAAAGGTAAAAAAGTAAATGATATTACAGAATCCTTAAAGTCTTAAAATGACATTAAAACCAAGTCCATCTGGTGACATAATTACCAGCAATTCACTTAGGAAGCAGAAAGAAGAGGAATCCCATTTACCCCAAGTAGGATTGTGGGCACCTTTCACCAAGGGAAAGGCCTCTTGGAGGGGGAAACTGCTGAACTACTGAAAAGACAGGGATTTGGAGGGGCCATAGGCTCAGGCTTGACCCCCAAGGAGCCTCCAGCCAAGTGGCCCTCTGAATCCCAGGCATTGTTGAATGACAGGTGCCCATCACACTGGGCTAACCACTCTCCAAAAGGTGCTACTCGTTGGTGGGCAAGCTCCATGTGTAAAGCCAACAATAATTTTGCGAAAGTATGGTTAAAGAAAAATATAAATATATATATAAAATAAAAACTTTGATGCAAAGATGTATGAAAAAGGGTGGTGGTGATAATATGTTCAGTAGGGGCAGCTGTTCAGTCAGCTGCAGGCACATCCTACTGATGACAGGAGCAGAGACTCATGGTTTGCTCGCCAAGCTGGCTGTCACGCTCTGTGACAGTGAAGCAGCAATGCCCCCCAGGGGGCTGGGCAGCGGGGCACCATCCTGGGCCCTCACCTACTCCCTGGTATTTTAGGGAACAAGTTTTTTTTGCTTCCATTTGTTCTTTTACTGAGTTGCTCTCTGCCTTGAACTCAGCATGAGCGCCTGGTGGCTGAGGGTGGGAAAAAAGCAGAGGGACCCATGTCACGCAGGGCTGTGCTCACGTTCCCCTCCCCCCCACCAGCCCAAGCTTAGGTACCTGCATGCGCTCTCCCTTAGGGTGAGTCCTTTCCCACAGGCTCCTGGTCCCTCAGGCAAGCAGACTCTGGGCAGGTCTGCCTCATAGCTCTTCCCGAATGCCTGGACATGCCTGAATCCTCCTGTGGGCCCAGCTTAGGCTGCCAAAATGGGACTCCTGCTACACAGTGGCCCTAAACACTCCATAAATAATAACTGACATGATGGGGACTGTGCAGAGCACCAAGGTGGGGAAGCCTCAGTGACTCATGCTCTTTGCACACCAGTACACGCTCCCAGCCGACAGATTCATCTCTACAGGTTTGATTCAGCTCTGGGCCTTGCTCCCATAAGGTAATGGCATCGTGGCCTCTCCCAGAAGGACCAAATGGGCTCATTGGCTCTAAGCAGATGCCCTGCTTTGAGATTGCATATGAACCTCAATTCCAAACTCAGATAAGCCAAGACACCATTAAGTGAGAGTCTTCCAACATTAGTCTTCTAAGATGACCTGCCAGAGCTGATCCAAGTCTTGAGCGAGATCTTGACCACAGACTTTGGGGTCTGACCAAGAGGCTGACAATTGTTTGGCTCTTTCAGGTTGCCTGACTTGGGGTAATTAACTTATCTCCATCTCAGTTTTCTTATCTGTAAAAGGGGTAAAGTCATCTGTATTTACAGGGTCTTATGGATGATTATATGAAGTCTGGCTCCAGGGGGGCTTGCAGGGAGAAGATGGCTACAGTCTGGGTCTGGATGTGTGGACATGATGAGGTGGATGGGGGCGAGTGGAAAAGGGAATCAGCACTTCTGATGGAACAGCAGAGCAAAGGCATAGGTAAATAGGAAATATTGGGTGCAAGGGGTTGGAAGACCCCAGGTGGGAGGCCCCTGTGAGGAAATTTTCTAGGTCTAATGGAAAGGTCTGGGTTCAGAAGCCTCCCCTTACTCTCCAGCCTCTGCACAGCTCCTGGTTAAATCCCGGCGCAGCTGCAATGTCAGAAGCCAGGTCTAGACTCACTGGAGAGCCACGCCCTGCCTGCCTCGTGCGTTTAGTGAAGGGCCACGCTGTGGCCGTCAGTTTTATCTTGTTACCACAATGTCAACAATATGGTGCCAAATGTGACCCCAGTATTCTTTTCATTGCCAAACAGTAATGGCAGGCTGAAGTTCAACTCAATTCACATTAGCAAGGATTTATTAAGCACGTACTATGTGCTTAGCACTGTGCCTTAGGACAGGATGTATGAACTTAATTTATCCATGCCTCAATTTTCTCAATGATTAAATCAAGCTCAGACTAAATGTCCCCTGAGGTTTTTTTCCCCTTACTTCTAAATTTAGAGGAGGTCCTCAACGAGACTTTTTCTGGGAGGAAAATTTTATGTTTACTCTGAGAGAATTTATATAAAACAAAATAAAACCAAGTACATGTGTGGTCTTAACAGTCAACTTAATTCTGAGTTCAAAATAATGGCTTTTAAGCAGGGGTCAGAAAGTCTGGTCACAATACACACCCGAGTACCTAGCATGGGGAAAACATTGTGGGTTTGGGCTGTGGAGAATGCAGTCCCAAATCAAACCTAAAATCACACACAACTTTGAATTGTGAGAGGCAACTATGGGGAGAGAACGTTCCAATGTCAATTTCCTTCTGAGAGTCTGTGAACTCAGCATTTGCTCGACCTGAAATTATTGAAGGTGTGGTTTTTCTATTTCAGGTCTGGTGGGAAGATTTCTATGTTTGGTGACTAATCACAGATGGATTGAGACAATTCGTTCCCATTGAGCTGCTTATGAACAAGCACAATTAGAAGCTGACAGCAAACACGCTTCACAAAAATTATCACATTTAGTGTGATTCCCATAATAAAAACAGGAGCAAGCACTGGAGTCTTTTCAATTTACACAAAGAGCCCCGGGGTCTCTCGACAGTCACTGCCAATCCGATGCTTCTGAGTAAACTTTATTAGGAAAACAGATTGAAAACTCCCAAGGTTTAGTTCAATCTTGGTTTAAAACACACCCTCACACACACACACACACACACACACACACTCACTTGCTCACACACCCACATACCATGCACAGTCACACCTTATTATTCTCTTTCTTTAGCTGAAACATCCATATAAATACTGCACAGATATTAAGAGAAAGAAGTGTGGAGGGTCTTATTGCCACCACATGCTACACGCATAGAAATGTGCCGAGTCTTGAAGGCGCTTCCCAGACGTAGCTGGCTTCCGGGCTCATTAGTATCAGCCACCCCCATTTGTGTACTATTGTTTGGAATTGTGTGTACTGAGTTTGGAATTGAGGTTCATACTCAATCTCAAAGCAGGGCAATTGCTTAAAGCCAGTTAAGAGGCCTTTTATATACGTTATCCAACCTAATCCTCATATCCAACCTGAGACATACAGTGGAAGTATTTTCTATGTTGTTTTATAGGGAAAAGTGTATTCAGAGGGGAGAAAGGAACTTATTCAGAATCACGCTGCCATTAGGTATTGGAACAAGCTTTGGCGTGGATCGTGCCTCAGTTTTCCTGTCCTTGTCTCTTCAGGCCTCAGGGAGGCAAGAAGTGGGCACATAAATTACTAATTCATCCTCAGAAGACCTACGGAGCCCCTACGTGTGAATGCTCCTTGCTGGGCATGTGTGTACAGCAGGGTGGTGCTTATTGCTTTTCACCTGCTCAGCCTTCTGTGGGAGACTGCCCCTCACTCTTCCTATAATATGCTGTTCCCCTACTTCCTTTGGTCGAGGCTGACTCCACTCTCCTGCCTCTAAGGGTGGGGGGGGTCTGTCCTTGACTAGCCAATCATAATACTCCACTCACCCATAGCCACTCGTGATTGGTTCAGGCATGATCACGTGACTTCAGATGGGCCTGTCAGAGTCGCGGTAGGACTTTTCCCCTGATGTTTCATCAAAAACATTTCCCTCTTTCCTTGGGCCGGCTAGGGACCATGCTACCTAAATGGAGAGAGAAAGTATCTGAGGACAGAGCAAAGGAAAAGCAAGTTAGAGCTGAGAGATAAAGGGTCCAAGAGCCCTGATGGCTTCACCTGAACTCTGGATCCAGTCATGCTGCCTGGACTTCCAGCCATCTGAGATAATACAGACCCTGTTGTAAAATTGCATAGAATTGGAGTGATTTGATCCAAGAGAAGAACAAGACAGAGAGGACTCTTCTATTAAATAGATACAAGACAGACAATGAACCAGTAAAAGAACATTTACAATGTAATATAATATATAAAAAATGTATTATTTCAAACTAGGATATGTGTTATGAAGGTAAACACAAGCAAAAACTTTGATTCAGGTGAAAATGCTATGGCCGGAAGAGGGGATTTCATGTGTGGCCCAGGAAAGGTGGGGATGATGTGTTAGGGGGAGATGCCGCTTCTATTGGATTTGGAATAGTAGGAATAACAACGATGGTGATCCTGACAATAACAATGACCTCAACAATTGCAACCGTCAATATTTGTTGACCCAGTGTATATGAAGAGCTATCTTAATGAATTTCCGTAAGTCCTGTGAGGGAGGAATTATTACATCTGTGTCTTACTGATGAGGAAATGAGGATAGCCCAGTGAGATCACTTGCCCAAGGACCATAGCTAGTAAATTGCACAGCCAGGCTTGAACCAAAGACTGGCTCCCAAACTCATGTTTTTTAATTTCTGGGGTGTGTTGTCTGCAAAGAGGGGCGTCATGTTGCAGATGGGAGGAACAATCCAGAGACTTTCCATAGGAATAAAAGGGAAAATCTGGGAGTGTATGGGGGGCTTATATCAATGTTGTTCTTTAATATCTGAGTATACATCTGTTGACCCAAAGCATTTTTAGACTCCTGGCACATGCCTGGCACTAGATACAGAGTGCACAAGACTCAGACCAAGTCCACAGGACCTCACCCCTCACCACCGGAGGCAACAGGACTGAGCACACGTGCTGAACGAGTTTAATTTTCCATTGCTCCTTAGTCAGCGGCCCCTCTACTTCTCCCTCCCCTTCATCACTTTTTATTTCTCATTTCTTACATCTTACTTCTCTTCCTGAGTGGAGCTAAGTTGGAAATGGAACGTTTAGTGGTGGACAATCAGACAGTAAATCCCCTTGGCTTTTGTGCCACTCGATCCATCACCCACTATTTTACTTCCTATGAGTTACTATGTGTGAATTACATACGAGCTGGATGTGAAAATCCAGCCCTATCAAATGCAGACCTTGCCCTGTTCACTGCCCCTCAGCCCTTGCACTCCACGGCTCTTACTCATTGCGTTTCCCTCCCCTTCCCCACCAAGTTTGACAAAAGCAGATTCTTCAGAATTGTCCTTCTGGGACTGTCTATTTCATTTTGAACTTGACACAAAATTACTATTTTTGACAGTTGAACTTTTCAGCATGCTTGATACAGATATTTTAATATCCTGTTACTTGAGCTAAGGGAGAAATAAAGTTTTATGCCAGACACCTACAGTGGCAAGGGAGTATGTTTTCTGGTGACTGATTTAAAGGTACAGTAATAGCAAAATGGTTAATGAGCTAACCATGTTTGGTGGGGCAAAGGTCAACAGGGAAAGCAAACCCAGTAATTCAGCCAGAGCCATGGGACCCACGTCAAGGAAGAAATGCTGCCTGTCAGACAGGGCAACAGTTTCTCCCCAGGTTCATTCCCAAGATGCTGGAAAGGAAGAAAAATTCATTGATATGTAGAATGCCCCAAGGGATGGAGGGCAGGTGGGAGATGCAAGAATGGCTTGGTTAACAGGAAAGGAAGGCTCATGAATGTTGGTGTGTTGGATGTGATGGAATGGTGATTGTTGTCACTGAAGGTCCTCTGTGTAGGAAAGATGTCAAAATATTGGACATTACCTCAGGTCTGTATGCTCAGCTCACCAGAAAAAGAGGGAGTGTCAGGTGGGGAAGGCAGTAGTGGTGGCAGAGCAGAGCCTCTTAGACACCAGAACTGATTCATATAGCTCCAGGAACCGTTGGAGAAACACTGGCCAGTAGAACACTCTGGAATAATGGAAGTTTTCTCTTCTACACTAATTTGGTAGCCATTAGTGGTTATTGGGCACTTAGACTGTGGCTAGCATATCTGAGGAACTGAGTTTTTAACTTTATTTAATCTTAATTACACTTGAATGTAATTACTTTAAATCTTAATTAATTTAACCTTAAATGTAAGGTGGCTAGTGGGTACCATACTGGACAGCTCTGAAACCTGGGAACCTCAGAGGAAGTGTTCATATACTGGCTCAAGTGCTCCACCACTAACGAAACTCAGCTTCTTCCAAGTTTCTCTCTTTCGTCTCTGCCAACTGCTGCTGTCTCTGTTCTCTACTCTGTGAATCTCTTCTCCACTTCGAGTTTCTGCTTACTCCTAGCTTCTGCACATCTCTGATTCCGACTTATGTGAACCATCTCTCTATCAACAGTATTTTTTTTTCTATTGCTGCAAAACAATACCACCAAAAACTCGGTGGCTTAAAATAACACATGTTCCTTATCTCGCAGTTTCAGCGCATCAGGAGTCCATGGGTCAGGTTTAGCCAGGTCCTCTGCTTCAGGGCCTTACAAACCTGCAGTTGACGTGCCAGTTGTGGCTACAGTCTCAGCCCCGGTTTGCCTGGGGAAGGCTCTGCTTCCAAACTCATATGCTTGTTGGAAGCATTTAGATCTTGCTGGTTAGTGGACTGAGGACCACAGTCTCTTTCTGGCTGTTGGCTGGAGGTTGCCCTCGGCTCCACGCCACATGTGCCTTCCTGAAGGTCTTGTTGCTTCTCTTCAAAGCCAGGAAAAGAGAAGTTTCCTCCCGAGGTGGGTGGTGTAATCTTATACATGTAATCATGTAACCACATACATGTAACCACGCACATCCTGTCACCTTTGCTGTAAGAGCTTAGGCAGGAAATGTAGGTGTCATGGTTCTTACTGTGTTTGGCTCACTTACTTGGCATTCAAGTTCCAGAAAGAAAGAATCAACTCCTCTTATTTCTTTGCACCTGGTTACCTCATACATCACAGGCTCAGGTTGGGTGGGCCACCTCTCTAGGTTGATCAGTCTCATGTAAGGGTGAAGTCAAATGGTGAGCATGGCTGGGTCAGGCAAAGACTGGCCCCCTTGTACACAAAGTCACATGGGGCCACGCTCAGCAACATGGGGCTGTGGTCAGGTCATGCCCTGTGCACGTAAAAGACAGGAAATTCTACTCCCAGAGCCTGGAAGAGGCAAAGAGGGGCCATTCTCTCTGGTTGCTTACAGTCTCATGTAAGGGTGAAGTCAAATGGTGAGCATGGCTGGGTCAGGCAAAGACTGGCCCCCTTGTACACAAAGTCACATGGGGCCACGCTCAGCAACATGGGGCTGTGGTCAGGTCATGCCCTGTGCACGTAAAAGACAGGAAATTCTACTCCCAGAGCCTGGAAGAGGCAAAGAGGTTTTCTTTATTCTCTTGCCTTTGCTTACAGCCTTTATCTGAGGTCCAGAGAGATGGCGAGAGCTAGAGGGAAGGGACCCTTTGAAACTGGATCCAGTTACCATTTAGACAAATTAAAGGAAATGTTACTTTACAGAGTAGAAATGCAAAGAGGGCTAGGATTATAAATGGATTAAAAAATACAAATGACATAGTCATAAATTATGTCTATGAAAATAATCCAAATGATTAGCAATGTGGAAACGGTTAAACAAATTATGGTAAATTAACATGATCGAATGTTACACAGCTTTTGAGAATGATTATATGAAAATTAAATGTAGAAAAGTATTTTTGATCTAAAGCTGCAAGAAAAAACCCAGGATACAAACATTTAAATATGCAAAGTTTACAACTTTGTAAAATTACATATGCATGAAATGGAGCATGGAAAATGTTTGATTATAAGTGTATAAATAATTTTTTCTTTAAATATGTTTTATTGTTTTATAAAGCTTATTTTGCAAAAAAAAGGTTTAGAAATGATGAATAAGAATAATAATAGCTAACGTTATTTGATCTGATCCTTGCTAAACACTCTCCATGCTTTTAGCAGGTGGTCCTGTCTATCACCCTTAATTGGCAGATGAGGAAACTGAGGCTTCAAGAGATCAAATAACTTGCTCAGCCAGACAAGGGGATTTGAACTTGGGCACTGTGGACAAAGCACAGGGAGCCTGTAAGCTCTTCAATGATTTGTGGAAAATTTGAAACCTAAGAAGCCAAAGTGAAACAATGCATTCAGTTCAAATTCAAACTCAAGCTTGATAAAAATAAGATGAAATGTCCATAGAATGTGGCATTATATTAACTTCATTGTGAAGTTTAGGATTCAGAGCAATTAAAGTTTCTCATTTTGCAAGAACTGATTGGCCATGATGACTGTTACAAAATCATGGCCAATTGTAAATCAAATGAGTTGTTTCTGGCCAAATAATTTCACCAGTAACATTAGAAAAATCTTTCCAAAAATGTTCGCAGTTAGTATAGGGTGTGGTTGTAATAAGAAATATTTGATATGGTGTGGGATCTAAAGCCTGTCAAAGTCTTAGGATTACAGAACCTTAGAAGTCCAGAGCCCATGCTGCCAGCGGTTGTCTGGCCACCCTTCCCTGCAAAGACAGGCTGTGACATACATTAGCAGGGTACAGCTCTTTAGGGTGATGGGGAGAAGAAAGACAGCAAGGAAGACAGGCAGGAGGTGTGGCAGCGAGGGAGGACAGGTCACTCTTAAGCATGGAACAATGGGCTCCATGTGTCACAAAGCTGACTTGGTCTGATATTACAGCTGAGTTCTAATTCTTGTTCTCTTGTCAGAGTACAAGCTTTGCGTGCATGTGTGTCTGTGTGTGTGTGTACGTCCGTACATGTGCCCCCTCATGTGCACGTGTGGCATGAATGTGCTGCCTGGGGGCTGTGTCTGTGGCAGAGACACTTGAGGTTGGGTACCCTTTATCTTTCTTTGCAATTAAAACTTTGTGGATCCACATTTTTCAACAGGCTGAAAATCCAAATTGTAGCCATCTCCAGAACCAGTCCTGCTTTAGGGGAAACTGCATTGTGGACTGTCTTTGAATAATGAGGTGGCCGTCACTGGGAAATCGTAAACCCTGTCAGTTCCCCTGAGTGAGTGTTTAGTAAACTACTGGAGCTTGCTTTAACCTCTGCAGGCTATCATACCCATATAAAAGCAAGTTTTACCTTGGGCTTTGCTCTGTATGGGGCTCTGCTCTATCGTGGGATTTTAAGGCCCTTCTTACCAGAATCCTTAGTTTTGGGGGGGGACTCATCAAGCAATAATGTTGCTTCCTGAAGCAAATGGGCCAAAATATTTTGAATGTCAAGTTGCCTGAAATTTCATTAGTAGATTTTCCTCCCCTCCCTCTGTCCTCCCCCTAGACCTCTTCTCTACCAAAATATTGTTCTTGATTTACAGATGGCTTTTAAATATAACTTTTCATTAAGTCACTCCAAATGAGTTTATCAGAGGAGGCTTTTATGCACCAACTGGGAGGCATTTACAAGAAGAAGTCCAAGATAACATCTTGGGACTGGGGCCTCTTACATTTCTAGCCTTGCAAACTCCTTTTTGATGACACCCTTTAAATAACATTCATGGCCATTTTTTTTCCATGCTCACCAAGCACTGGGATCTCATTGTGATAACTACAGGCCGTATGTTACTTGATCAGGGTAATATAGAATAATTATGGGCCCATTGCACTTCATTACACCACTGTAATCAGTGGCAGGTCAGTGTTTCAGCTACAGCTGCTCTGAAAATTGAGCTGACATGGATACCATGGTAGGCATGAGAGCATAAGGGCCCCCATGCAAATGGCAGAAATTAGCATCCAGTCAATAGGTTCTGAAATGCAATATGCACTCAGCCAAGGACACCTGCTTTGGGTCTCTCATTTTCTCTTGGATACAATTGATGATCATGGAATAAATGAGCCCTTCAAGTTGTGTTATGCCTTATAAAAGGTCACTGAAATGCTAGAGAATGTTAAATACCACGGGAAGGATCAGAGAAGAGAATAACATTCCATAACACATCATCTAATTGTTTCTAATGGCCAGCTTCTCCAGTGCAGTGACACCCTGCTTCAGTTTACATCCAGTCTGTAGATAGCTGTTTAACATTTACCTGCTATTAAGCAATGGTGAATGGTCCAGAATTGTAAAAGGGCTACAGGGTGGCCATATAATTTATCATCTGAAATAAGACTCTTTTAAGAGAGTAAAATGGAGCGATATTAATAATTACACTGAGACAAGGGACAGAGATGTGGACTGCTTCCAGAAAAATGAGGCACTCAAGACATAGGCACAGCTATGATCTTTGTTTTCTATCCTTTCCCTTACAGCTAAAGGTAGTGTCATCTGGGCATGACAAAGGTCATGAGCTTGTCCCCTTTCCATGCCCCTCCGCTCCTGGCCTGAGGAAATGCATTTCAGTGGGCCTTCTCGTTCCAGCAAGGAGTTGTTAACACAGTCCTGGAGCTTCTGAGAGAAATCTAGAATGAATAGAGATTAGGGAGTCAACTCTGCCTGTGGGTATACACACACACATACACGCACACTCATGGGAATGAATAGAGATTAGGGAGTCAACTCTGCATGTGGATACACACACACACACACACACACACACACACACACACACAGACACTCATGGGAAAGCTCCACTCTGGAAAATACCATTATGGGAGTCATGGCCAGAAGAGAGCCATGGAAGCGGAGAAGGAGGAGTCTAGAGGAAGGGGGACCCAGGAGTGGGCAGCAGCCTCACAGGAAGTGAGTGGAAGACTGACAGACAGGCGCTGAGTGTGGAGAGAGGAAGGTGTGCCGTCAGTCTCCAAGACGGCCAAGGGGCCCTGCCTCCAGCACTCATGCCCTGTGTGGTCCCTCACCTCAATAGGGACAACCTGCGTAGCCAGTAGGATACTGCTGACCTGACAGAATGCAACTTTTGAAACTAGGTCATGGAAGACACCGCGGCTTCCACCGTGCTCCCCCTTTGATGGCTCACTCTGGGGGAAGATAGCAGCCATGTCATGAGGACACTCAAGCAATCCTGTGTAGAGGGCCTCACGCTGAGGAACTGAGGCTCCTGTCAAGAACCGTGTGAGGTTCTTATATATGTGAAATAATATCGTTACAGATGTTCCCTTTAGGCTCCCCAGGATGTCCACGAGCTTCTTTTCAAGGGAAATGATACTATAAGATGTGACTAAAAATATGATTTAAGACACTGTGTGCAAAAAAATCTGCCTTGTTACTTTATAGCCACACTTCTTGTTTTCCAGGGAAATAGTTTAAGTCTCCTTTCAACTTTTAGTCCCCACCCCTCCCCCGGCATTTTTCTATAGATAAAGTTTATGGCACAGGATAACCCATATAAAATGGATCCACAATAATTCTAAGTGGGTCAACTTACAGCACAGGACACCTGGAATTCCTGGATGATGTCCAAATGGCATAATAAACATTTTTTGAAAGACAACTGCAGTGTCGTGGCATGATCTGAATCTGTTTGATTAAAAAAAAAAAATGGCGGGGTGGCCACATAGGCCTGCTGGAGTTTATGGACATTCACTTCCTTTGAAGAATGCAGATGTATGTGGCCTTTGCGGGGTGAGCTGTTTTCTCTATTAGCTTCATCCAGACCCAGACCCTCCCTCTGCCCTGTGCTTCCTCAGCTAAATCACATCCCTTGATCCACTCTAAGTCATGAATTAGTAAAGACCCAGCCAACTGCCCTATATGGAGAAGCTGTTTAATCTTTCATGACTGGTTCCAGGAAGGATGCCCTTTGAATGGCTATTTCTTTCCTTTTCTCCCTCTTTCCTTCAAGAGTTGACCAAAACAAATGCTGTCTCGTTTTCTTTTTTCTTCCAGCTAGGTTTTTTAAATGCCTGGGCTCACAAAATGGGAAAGGAAGGACAGAAAACCAACACCCAGGCCTGCTGTGTACAGCTGTATAGACTGTGCACTTTGCAAGGCGTGCACCAGAGGAGGGGAGTGTGGCTGGACTCCAGACCACACCTCACTTGCCCGGATGTGTGCCCTGTCCTGGGGCCATGTCCACTTAGGGGAGGAGTGGACACAAGGGCCAACCTCAGCTGACCACTGGTCCCACCAACGTTGTTTCTTTCCCCCTTCTTCTTTTTGTCTTGTCGTCTCTTTCACCTTAGCAGAAAACCTGTGTGAAGTCTGTTGTAATTTGTATTTCTCCCTGAGGAAACAGAAAAAGAAAATTTGTTTTCTCCCTGTAGTTGTAATTCATTTACAGGAAATTAGACACAGGAGCTGATAGGTGTCTGAGATAATTTGAAAAGCCCCTTTGCAACTCTTTTCCTTCAGGTTTGTTAAAGGCCCTTTTCCCATCCTGAATTCCTGATGGGGCCTCAAGGCATCACCCAGGTGGGTTCCCCAAGTGGTGGTGAGACTGGTATCCAAGGAGGGGTCATGGAGGCAGGACATCCGCATGGGGGTGTCTGGGGGCAACTAGACGGGACTGGGGTTTGGAACTGACCACGACTCTTCCCAGAAACCTCTACTCTTCCCATCCTCAAACATTTCCTTCCAGGGGTTCTTCTAATCAAGCCTGAATGTTTGGTGTCAGCCCAAGATGAGGGGTGGTTCTTTCATATCCATACAGAATCATTACTTTCAGTGCATCTGTCATTAACAGGGCCAGTCAGCTGAAATCCACAGATAATTCAAGAATACCTGATGAAGGAACGTTTTCATCTTCTTTTCCTTCTGAATTTGTGCCAGAGCAGGCATAAGTCATGGAAATGACAGAGTGGAGTTTTATCCTGGTCCATTTCCATCTCCTGGAATGGTGACATCCATGGACTTATTTAGAAAGGTTGTCATATTTGATTGTCTTCATGACACTTTTTTTCTATTAATAGGACAGCATTATGCAGAATGGTCTAGAGTCAATTCTTCATTTTAATTTTCCTAATGGGCTTGGACATGTAAAGCGGTTTGACTATGACCAGGTGTGGAGGTAGCACTAGCATGGAGTCCAAGTCTGCTCCACTCTTAAGTCTAACTCTGAATCTTTATGGTACATCACAGAGCAGAAATGCAAGTTCTAAACCCCATAGGATGTTGCTGTATTTCGTGTGCTTAATCAGCCATTCCCTCCTGTCCCCCATTTCTCTGTTGTGACTGGAGCTACTCTGAGCATAGGAAGCCCCTTTATGAAATGTTCATTGTCTCACGCTACACTATTTGGTAGCAATGAAGGATTCCTTTCGGCTGTAAGTCAGGATCTAAGATGGTGCTGCTTTCAAAATGTTCTTTGTGAGTTAGCCTTACTGGTTTCTCATCTCTTTTCTAAACCAATAGGTGGAGAAATTATTCTTAAAAGTGCTCAAGTACATTCAGACAATGGAATATTATTCAGCACTAAAGACATATGAGTTCTCAAGCTACAAAAATACATGGAGGGAACTTAAATGCATATTACTAAGAGTGGTCAACTGACTACATACTGTATGATTTCAACTATGTGATGTTCTAGAAAAGGCAAGGCCATGGAGACAGTAATAAGACCAGTGGTTGGGATGGGACTGGGGGTGGGATGGATAGGCAGAGCAGAGAGCATTTCTAGGGCAGTGAAAATACTCTGTAATGATATAATGGCATCAATATGTTTTGGACATTATACATTGTCCAAATCCATAGAATGTACAATACCCAGAATGAATCCTAAGGCAAACTATGGATTTTGGGTGATTATGATGTGTCAGTACAGGTTCATCCTTGGTAAAATGTATACCTTTCTGGTGACTAATGTTGATAATGAGGGAAACTATGCATGTGTAGGGGCAGGTGGTATGGGAATCTCCCAGCATCCACACCTGAGTGCCTGACTACAGAAATGACTGTTTGTGTCCAGCAAAAGACACATACAAACATTTTCACAGAAGCTATATTCATAAGGGTCAAAAGCTGGAAATAACCCCAAAGTCCACTGACAACAAGAAATTGTGCTAGAGTGACGAAATGGAACACTACACAGCAGTGAAAATGAACAAATTGCAAATATGTGCAACCAGATGGAAATGTCTTGCAGACATATTGATGAGCAAAAGAAAACAGACACTAAAGAGTACATACTACATGATTCTTCTTGAAGTCTAAAATCACGTGAAACTGATGTATAATGATAGAAATCAAAATGGTAGTTATCAACCCGGAAGGGGTATGAAGGAGCCTGCCAGGTACTGGGAATTTTCCATGTCTTGATCTGGATGGTGATCACATGGGTGTACATGTATGTAAAAATATATCACTTTACAGAGGTTATACTTTAATTAAAAAAAATTTAACAACAAAAAAACAATGGAGTTGTTAGAGGTTGGTGCTGTTCCCTGCCAGCGGGCCCAAGGTCTCTGAGGATGTCCCCTGCGGAATTCTCCCACTACGTGGTTCTGAAGTCAGTTCTGACCCAGTGGGCGCTCCATACATTCCATCAGTCACACAAATAGGGATCTGGTATCTGGGCTACCTGTGATTCATTCTTGGCATCTCTGTGCCCAGTGACTCCTTCCCACCATACTGCTCTTGTCATATTTTCTCATGCAGATTCCCAGTGGGTTTGTAGCTTTGCATTGAACTTGAACCCACTGCTGGGGGCACTGATGCCATGTTTTTCTTATACCAACATCTTTTCCTCTGGGTGCCGGAACCCCATCTTCCACATCTACTGTCATGGGTATTGGACCTATATTGAATAATGTTGCTGTGACCTGCCTTTGAGAACCCGCATTACCTGGAACCTGATGCTGCTGTGTCCTCTGCCTGGTGGACGCCCCTGATTACGGACAGGCCCCTCTGACGCCATGTATTAGACTTCTGGACCTCTGAGAAGCAGCCCTCTAGGGGGTCATTTCTTTACCTGCCTGCTGGCCCAGCTTCCTCTCACGCCCCCCTGGGTCATGCTGATGAGACTGGAATAACACAGCACGCTGGCTCAGCCCAGGTTGGGACAATTCACTCCCATCAGCTTCTTTGTTTCTGAGACTCCCACATCAGACAGAATACCAAAGAACACCCGGATCTTTCTTTAAATACCATAAGACCTAGAGGGTAAGACGAAACATCTATTAACACTTTCTTTTGAGCTCTTCGTTGAGGCATTTCTTTGGAGAGGAAAAACTGTTTTGCAACTGCCCATTACCCATGGATGTTTTTAAGGCACAGTGGGAAAAGGAGAAAGGAGGCAAGATGAAGAAAGAATGCCTGTGAGACAGTCAACCCGAAAGGGTCACCATGATGGGAATGATTTCAAATGTGTTCGATCTGTTTCTATATTTTGTTATTCATGAGACATAAAGGGAGTGAGGGAGCAAAGTAAACATAGCCACTTAGGAGACGGACGGAGCACACACAGAAACTAAGCCACAAAATACAGCAAACGAGCAGAGCATTATAGGCAGAAAAATTACATCTGGATTGCTCTACTTAAAGAGAAGACACATAAATCCCACCACGGGGCTCATAGCAATGCGCACTGGAGTGATAATGAGCAGACCAGCCCGGACTGCCCCCTCGCTTCCTCCCTGAGCCGAACCCTGCGCCTCCCGGGCCATCTGCCAGAAGTCCCGAGAGTCAGTCATGGTCCTGGCTCTCCTGCCCAGTCCTGCCCAGTCCTGCCCAGTCAGCCCCATGTAATGCCCCTGCTTTGCATTCTCTGAGCTGTCACTGCCTATATTCTTACAGCTGCCTGCTCATGCCATTGGTTGTCTTTGTGCCTTTGTCTTCCCTTCTCTCTCAGACCGAAAGCCTCCTGAAGATCCTTGTGTCATTGTACCTTTCTTCAGTGTTGTAGGCTAAAATCCTTACAAGCAGCAGGTACACGGTATATATGTATACTTACATATACTCATAGATGTGTTGGTTGAGTAATTTCAAATGCTTGCAATTAATTTTGTTCCACAGTTGGGGACTGTGAGCTGAAATTCTGCCTGTGCAGCAGGGGGCAGATGCTTAATTATCACTGAACCACCCACTATAGGACCTGATTTGTATATGTCCACTTACAGCAGCTGTTTCTCTTAAAATACCTTCAACAGATGGATAAAAACAATGTGACGGGTTCAAAGATTTTTCAATAGTAAATATTTTTGTCTCAATTTCTCCCATGAAGTCTATCTGGAGAGTCACTGGGGTTGTGCCCATGTCTTATACCCAATGAGGACATCTCAGAATCAGTGATCTGTCTGTTTCTGTTCATTCACCTATTCTTTCCAAAGTTCTCAACTTCCTTTGAATAAGAAATAGGAGGAAGCCTGCCCTGTATGTATACTGTGTTCCATATGGATTCTAAAATCATAACAAATCAGATATATCTAATTCTTCTTCTATACCTATAAATGTTGAAGTTGTATTCAGCCACTTTTCCACTTGGGTAGTCAGTGTGATGTAGGAGAGGGTGCCTAGCATTTGTCAAGTTCTAGCCATGAGTCATACACTGAGTTCATCTTCCACGTAAGAGACAGTGAGCAGAGAACTTTTCTTTGCCTTTGTTTCCTTGTCTATAAAATGAGGATAAGAGAACAAATATCTGAGTGTTGTTATGATGATTAAATTAGTCAATGTGTGTAATATGTAGTCTTAGATCAATGACTGACACATGGTATAAGCACTATATAAGTGTTTGTTGAAGAAATAAAAATAAATTTAATTCTTACAGCAAAGCTTTGGGATAGGTGCTTTTAAAAGCTCTCCGACCCAAAACAGTTAAAAAATAGATGAATCATTTGTTTTCTACCCTTAGATTTACAGTGGAAGCGATCTTCTCTGACCCTCGGTGGCAATTATTTGTACAGCCTAGCCGTCTCAACTTTATTTGTTTTGAATAAATAAATATAATTATATCCATTCTCAAAGCCCCTAAGAAACATTTTCCCAACACCGAGTGAAAAGATACACCTCCATCTTTCTTTTGTAACTCAGTTGCACACTGCAGAGGAGAAGCTTGGCAGAATGGGAAAATGTCTTAAAATATTAATTACTATTACCAAGTTTCATAAATTTTTTAATTTTCTGAAAGGTGCTAATAACAAGAACCTGTAATGACTCAAGGGAAACCATGACACATTTGCATTTGATTAGTTAAAATAAGTGCAGTAATACTTCAGTTAGCTGACTGTCTCTGGAAATGGACCATTTAATGTGTATACGTTTTTTCAACAATTAAATCTGTTCCTTTGATCACAAAATCTTTAATCATTTTAACTTTTTAAAAAGATTCTGGGACTATATAATCACTCACTTTCTAATACTCAGACCCTACTAGAAAATATAAAAAATGCTGACCATAATGTTAGGTTTTTTTGCATAGGAAGGAAGGGCATTTACATTACTAAATAGTGTTACAGTAACACGTTCAGATATTTTGAGGCATGAAAGAATTCTCTGCCCTCAAACTGAAGGGCCTCATTGCTGATGACTTAGTAATCACTGTGTTTGGGATTTTGTATTTTTATTAGCTCGCAGAGCACTGTGGGTCTGTTGGGTTTCACTTGTGAGTACCAGTTACTGAAAATAACTAGAACTGGTTTCTGGGGATTAAGAAAAAGAAAAAAAGCAGATCAAACAGGTATTATAAGAGTGTATACCTATAACCATCTACTCAAGGACAAGAGCAGGTGTTCCCGGTGATTAAAAAGAAGGGAGAAAAGGAGGAAAGAGGGGAGAGCAATAGGAGGAAATGAGACAGAGTATGGGGAACTTTCCTTTCCCACCTGAAATTGGTATAAAATGCAGGCTGAGCCTGCCGAAGAGCTGGGAGGTCTGATGGCTACAATCAGGGTTCTGGTCAGACTGGCGCCACTGCATAGATTCTGCTCCAGAGAACAACCTGGCTGCTGGTGGGTACACACAGGTCACCTTCTCTGGGGACACCATACGGATTAGGAAAATAAAGCTGCCTTATCCCTCCCTTTGGAGGGAGTCCAGGATATTTAAAATATGTTAGATGTTTTCACCAAAAAAAAAAACATCTTGCTTGGAAAAGTCAAATTCTCCTAAGCCTTCTAACATGGTTGATCTCAAAACCTATTTATTGATAAAAGTGAAGGACGTGATGCCTTTGGGTTAAAGAAGAAACAAAAATAATAAATAAATGGTAAAGGGCCCTAAGTAGTCTAAAAAAAATTCTGAGCAACTAACCTTGCTGTGTCCCATTCATAACGTTCAGTCAGCAATGCCGACCTGGCCAGACGTGATCACGTTCCGGGATGCTTGGACGTGCGCCTCTTGTCTCATGAATTATCCGTGGCTTTTCCCAGGCTTCAGATGGGATGGTGCCAATCACGAGCCCGCCCATTACTGGGGCCCCCAAGAGTCTCTTGCACTGAGAAATGATTGCACGTATCTTTGGGAGAAACACAAATATAATGGAGTTGGTTCTGATGTTCATTTTTATTGATATTGTGATCATTATTATGGTCTGTCCTTGTATCTGATCCGATTACTTCCCAAGGTCCTCCCCCAGTGTTAGCTTCTTAGCATGGGGCAACTGCTTGGGTGGTATAAGCTAAAAGTCTTCTCGACCCACTCCTCCCATCCCTCCCAGGAGAAGGAGGCAGGATTTTTTCATAGAGGTTTTGCTAAAGCTATTCCAGGCATCTGCTTCTGTAGCCGTATCGGGGCTTCATGACAAAGAAACTTGGCCAGGTGTTGAAATCCAATTAACTGTTTTGATAATGCTAATAGCTATCATGTGCTGAACATTTATGTGGTAGCAGGTGCTGCTCTGAGCAGCGGATGTGTGTTAATTCATTGAGTTCTACAACTCTGAGGTGCCAGGGCTGTGTGGTCCTAGAGGAGGAAGGGATGCCCAGCTCAAGCAAGCAGTAGAGGCAGAACCCTGGGCTGCCCTCTTGCTGCCTCTCCATCATGTTTTTGAGGAGGTGACCTGTGTCTAGTCCAAATCAGAGGCGAGAACCCAGCTGTAAGCTAAACTTACCTGGGGTGAAGGGAGGGGGTGTGTAGGGCGTATTAAACTTCATGCATTTTACCCCAGGTCTGTAGAGCCTTCCTAAGGTGGGATCTTGTGGTTCTTGAGTAGGGCATGCAAGACAAAGTGGGTATCGGGATCAGCCTACAAGGGCAGGGATTTTATATAAAAATGACATGGAAATTAAAGAAGCCAGTCACAAAGGACTGTGTATTGTATGATTCCACTTACAGGAAATGTCCAGAACAGGCAAATCTATGGAGACAGGAAGTATGTTAGTGGTTGCCAGGAGCTGGAGGAGGAGATTGGGGGGAACTGGGAGTGCCTGCTGGGGGTATGAGTTTCTTTTGGGGGTGATGGAAATATTCTGAAATTGATTGTGGTGATGGCTGCATGAGTCCATGAATATACTAAAAGCCATTGAAGTGTACACTTTAAATGGGTGAATAATATAGTATGTGAATATCTTAATAAAGTAGTTATTAATAATAAAACTCCCCAAGTGTGCATCTGGCCCCAAGTGTCTCAAGGCAGAGGCAGCTCAAGATGACTGAGACTCCTGTGGGTTTCATAAAATTTGCTTATTAGAGGGAGAAATGGCCGATTAATTAAATTTATATAAATAATTTATGTTGATCATAAAAAATTAAAAGCACCCATAATCTTGACACTTAAAATAATCATTGTTAACATTTTCAGGTTTATCCTTGAAGATTTTTTTCTGTGCATATAGAAGTTACATAGAGACACTGGATCATGCTATCTCTGCTATAATTTTCTCACTGAGCAATGCTCTGTCGCAGGGGCTCTCACACTGTGATGCCTGGATGGTCAGCACCAACACCTGGGTGCCCCATCCCAGGCTTCCTGAATGAGGAACACTGGGGCGGGAAGGGGAATGGGGGGTTGCCATTAATCTGATTTTAAAGAGCCCTCCGGGTGACCCTAATGTGTGTTCAAGTTTGAGAACCCCTGCTCTACCGTGACTGGGTGAGCATGCATATACATATGGATTCCTGCCATAATTTTTCATTGATAGTCTAATTTTTGGCTATTATATTTAGAAAAAAAACACATATTCCAATTTTTGGCCCCTATAAGTAATACTGCAAAGATCATCCTTGTACTACCCTTGTGTACTTGTTTAATTATTTCTTCTGATACTCTCCCAGAAGTGTATTTACTGGGTCAAAATCTAAGGCTTTAGATACTTCCACTGCGCTCTGAAAGACCTTTTAAAGTTACATTCCTACATATAACATAGGAGCATGCCTATACATTGCCCTCCATTTTTGACAATTGTGGCTATTCTTTTGGAAAATCTATAATAATACAATAAGTAAAAAGAGTAGACCACTGTGGTTGAGCTTATATGTCTTTGATTATTGGTGATATGAAACACTGTATGTAGTAGCTATTAACTATATTTCTTAATTTGCAAATATCTTGTTTATGTCCTTTACCAAATTTCTATTGGATTTTTCATATATATATTTCAGGTGGAATTTAATATACCATTAACTAGTAAAGATACTAATTCCTGAATATCACATGTATTGAAAATATATCTTCTTTTTTATTTGCTTTTTATCTGTATTGTGGTTTTTTTTTCAATTTAGAATTTAAAAATTTTAATGTCATAAAATTTTGTTTTGACCATTCTTTGAGAGGACTTTTCTATCAGCTTTTATAAAAATATTTACATACCTTTTTGTTGGTACTTTAAAATTGTTTAATCCATATGGAATTTATGTTGGTGTCAGTGTCTTTTTTTTCTCCAGATTCTTCTGAACAGTCCCGGCTTTCCTGCTGGATCTGAAATTCTAACCTTATTGTAATTTTTTTTTTATATTCTTGAGTCTTTCTGTTTCTGAATTTCCTGGTCTAATGAATCTGTCTCTTTTGGAGTCAATTTAGATTATCAGAATTTTAATACATTTGAATAATTGGAAAGGCGAATGCTCTCCCGTTAGTCTTTTTTTCCCCCAGTGTTTTTCTGGTTATTCTTACACACCATTGTCTTCAAATAAACTTTAGTCAAGTTAGAAAAGAAGTATTGGAATTTTGATTTGGATTACATTAGATTCATAGTATGACTTCTCAGCATTAATCTCTTTAAATCTCAGGTCTTTCCATTATGGGACATGGTATGTTTTCTACAATTATTTCAGATATCCTTCTGTATTCCTGAGGAGAGTTTTGCAGTCCTAACATATAGATTGTAGCTATTTTTTGGTAACTTCATTTCTAGGCCATTACATTGTTATGACTCAAGCATGTGTTATCTAAGTGGTTATGGACACATTATTGATTTTGGTAAACTAAATTTATAGCCATCTACCTCACTGAAGCCTTATGTTAAATACAGTATTTCCTCATGGATTTTCCAAGGAGACAGTGATGATTTTTGTCTGCAGTTTCCAATGATTCCTGTTGTTTTGTGTTTTTTTTTCCTACTGTATTAGTTGGCACTTCCAGAATAATGTAAAATAATTTTTGTTTCATTCCTGCCTTTTAGTGGCAGTTCTTTTCCTGTTTTATGGTTAATCATGATTCTGGCTGTTAGCTTGAAAAACCATACATTTTAGACACACACAGACACCCGTCCATCTATCACGTCTGCTACTAGCTTACATTGTTGGTTTACTAAGAGTTTTTTTAATTTTAATTTTAACTTTGGTATCATTAATCTACAATTACATGTGTAACATTATGGTTACTAAACTACCCACTTCATCAAATTCTCCCCACATACCCCATTACAGTCACTGTCCATCAGTGTAGCAAAATGACACAGATTCACTGTTTGCTTTCTCTGTGCTACACTGTTCTCCCATGACCCCCCACACCATGTGTACTAAACATAATACCCCTCTATCCCCTTCGCCCTCCCTCCCCACCCACCCTCCCACACCCCTCCCACACCCCTCCCCTTTGGTAACCACTAGTCCCTTCTTGGAATCTGTGAGTCTGCTGCTATTTGTCCCTTCAATTTTGCTGCGTTGTTATACTCCACAGATGAGGGAAATCATTTGGCACTTGTCTTTCTCTGCCTGGCTTATTTCACTGAGCATAATATCCTCCAGCTCCAACCATGTTGTTGCAAATGGTAGGATTTGTTTCTTTCTTATGGCTGAGTAGTATTCCATTGTGTATATGTACCACATCTTCTCCATTCATCTACTGATGGACACTTAGGTTGCTTCTATATCTTGGCTATTGTAAATAGTACTGCGATAAACATAGGGGTTCATATATCTTTTTGAATCTGAGAAGTTGTATTCTTTGGGTAAATTCCAAGGAGTGGATTCCCAGGTCAAATGATATTTCTATTTTTAGTTTTTTGAGGAATCTCCATAGTGGTTTCCACAATGGTTGAGCTAGCTTACATTCCCACCAGCAGTGTAGGAGGGTTCCCCTTTCTCTGCATCCTTGCCAGCATTTGTTGTTCTTAGTCTTTTGAATGCTGGCCATCCTTACTGGTGTGAGGTGATATCTCATTGTGGTTTTAATTTGCATTTCCCTGATGATTAGCGATGTGGAGCATCTTTTCATGTGTCTGTTGGCCATCTGAATTTCTTCTTTGGAGAATTGTCCCTTTACATCCTCTGCCCATTTTTTAATCAGGTTATTTGTTTTTTGGGTGGTGAGGTGTGTGAGTTCTTTATATATTTTGGATGTTAACCCCTTGTTGGATATGTCATTTACAAATATATTCTCCCATACTGTAGGATGCCTTTTTGTTCTGTTGATGGTGTCCTTTGCCATACAGAAGCTTTTTAGTTTAATGTAGTCCCATGTGTTCATTTTTGCTTTTGTTTCCCTTGCTCGAGGAGATGCGTTCAGGAAGAAGTTGCTCATGCTTATATTCAGGAGAGTTTTGCCTATGTTGTCTTCTAAGAGTTTTATGGTTTCATGATTTGCATTCAGGTCTTTGATTCATTTCGTTTACTTTTGTGTATGGGGTTAAACAATAATCCAGTTTCATTCTCTTGCATGTAGCTGTCCAGTTTTGCCAAAACCAGCTGTTGAAGAGGTTGTCATTTCCCCATTGTATGTTCATGGCCCCTTTATCATGTATGAATTGACCATATATGCTTGGGTTTATATCAGGGCTCTCTAGTCTGTTCCATTGGTCTATGGGTCTGTTCTTGTGCCAGTACCAAATTGTCTTGAGTGCTGTGGCTTTGTAGTAGAGCTTGAAGTTGGGAAGCATAATCCCCCCAGCTTTATTCTTCCTTCTCAGGATTGCTTTGGCTATTCGGGGTCTTTTGTGGTTCCATATGAATTTTAGAACTATTTTCTCTAGTTCATTGAAGAATGCTGTTGGTATTTTTATAGGAATTGCATTAAATCTGTAGATTGCTTTAGGCAGGATGGCCATTTTGACAGTATTAATTCTTCCTATCCATGAGTACAGGATGTGTTTCCATTTATTGGTATCTTCTTTAATTTCTCTCGTGAGTGTCTTGTAGTTTTCAGAGTATAGGTCTTTCACTTCCTTGGTTAGGTTTATTCCTAGGTATTTTACTCTTTTTGATGCGATTGTGAATGGAATTGTTTTCCTGATTTCTCTTTCTGCTAGTTCATTGTTAGTATATAGGAATGCCACAGATTTCTGAGTATTAATTTTGTATCCCACAGCTTTGCTGAATTCAGATATTAGATCTAGTAGTTTTTGAGTGGATTCTTTAGGGTTTTTTAATGTACAATATCATGTCATCTGCAAACAGGGACAGTTTGAGTTCTTCCTTGCCAATCTGGATGCCTTTTATTTCTTTGTGTTGCCTGATTGCTGTGGCTAGGATCTCCAGAACTATGTTGAATCGAAGTGGGGAGAGTGGGCATCCTTTTCTTGTTCCCGATCATAAAGGAAAAGCTTTCAACTTCTCACTGTTAAGTGTTATGTTGGCTGTGCGTTTGTCATATATGGCCTTTATTATGTTGAGGTACTTGCCCTCTATACCCATTTTGTTGAGAGTTTTTATCAGGAATGAGTGTTGAATTTTGTCAAATGCTTTTTCAGCATCTATGGAGATGATGATGTGGTTTTTGTCCTTCTTTTTGTTGATGTGGTGTATGATGTTGATGGATTTTCGAATGTTGTACCATCCTTGTATCCCTGGAATAAATCCTACTTGATCATTATGGATGATCTTTCTGATGTATTTTTGAATTCGGTTTGCTAATGTTTTGTTGAGTATTTTTGCATCTATGTTCATCAGGGATATTGGTCTGTAATATTCTTTTTTTGTGGTGTCTTTGCCTGGTTTTGGTATTAGAGTGATGCTGGCCTTATAGAATGTGTTTGGAAGTATTCCCTCTTCTTCTATTGTTTGGAAAACTTTAAGGAGGATGGGTATTAGGTCTTCACTAAATGTTTGATAAAATTCAGCAGTAAAGCCATCTGGTCCAGGAGTTTTGTTCTTAGGTAGTTTTTTGATTACCAATTCAACTTTGTTGCTGGTAATCGGTCTGTTCCTATTTTCTGTTTCTTTCTGGGTCAGCCATGGAAGGTTGTATTTTTCTAGAAAGCTGTCCATTTCTTCTAGGTTATCCAGTTTATTAGCACATTATTTTTCATAGTATTGTCTAATAATTCTTTGTATTGGTGGTGTCCATAGTTATTTTTCCTTTCTCATTTCTGATTCTGTTTATGTGTGTAGACTCTCTTTTTTTTCTTGATAAGTCTGGCTAGGGGTTTATTTATTTTGTTTATTTTCTCAAAGAATCAGCTCCTGCTTTCATTGATTCTATTGTTTTATTCTTCTCGATTTTATTTATTTCTTCTCTAATCATTATTATGTCCCTCCTTTTACTGACTTTGGGCCTCATTTGTTCTTCTTTTTCTAGTTTTGTTAATTGTGAGTTTAGACTATTCATATGGGATTGTTCTTCTTTCCTGAGGTGGGCCTGTATTGCAATATACTTTCCTCTTAGCACAACCTTCGCTGCGTCCCATAGATTTGCAGTGTTGAATTATTGTTGTCATTTGTCTCCATATATTGTTTGATCTCTGTTTTTATTTGGCCATTGCTCCATTGGTTATTTAGGAGCATGTTGTGAAGCCTCCATGTGTTTGTGGGATTTTTCATTTTCTTTGCATAATTTATTTCTAGTTTCATACCTTTGTAGTCTGAGAAACTGGTTGGTACAGTTTCAATCTTTTTGAATTTACTGAGGCTGTTTTTGTGGCCTAGGATATGATCTATTCTTGAAAATGTTCCATGTTCACTTGAGAAGAATGTGTATTCCACTGCTTTTGAGTGTAGAACTCTGTAGATGTCTGTTAGTTCCATCTGTTCTAATGTGTTGTTCAGTGCCTCTGTCTCCTTACTTATTTTCTGTCTGGTTGATATGTCCTTTGGAGTGAGTGGAGTGTTGAAGTCTCCTAGAATGAATGCATTGCATTCTATTTCTCCTTTTAATTCTATTAGTATTTGTTTCACATATGTAGGTGATCCTGTATTGGGTGTATAGATATTTATTATGGTTATATCTTCTTGTTGGATTGACCCCTTTATCATTATGTAATGTCCTTCGTTGTCTCTTGTGACTTTCTTTGTTTTGAAGTCTATTTTGTCTGATACAAGTACTGCAACTCCTGATTTTTTCTCCCTATAGTTGAATGAAATGTCTTTTTCCATCCCTTCAATTTTAGTCTGTGTATGTCTTTGGGTTTAAAGTGAGTCTCTTGTAGGCAGCATATAGATGGGTCTTGTTTTTTTATCCATTCGGTGACTCTATGTCTTTTGATTGATGCATTCAGTCCATTTCCATTTAGGGTGATTATGGATAGGTATGTACTTATTGCCATTGCAGGCTTTAGATTTGTGGTTACCAAAGGTTCAGAGTTAGCTTCCATTCTATCTAAGAGACTAACTTAACTCACTTAATATGCTATTACAAATACAGTGTAAAGGTCCTTTTTTTCTGCTCCTTTTTCTTCCTCCTCTAATCTTTATATTATAGGTATCATATTCTGTATTCTTTGTCTATCCCTTGATTGACTTTGGGGATAGTTGATTTAATTTTTCATTTGCTTAGTAATTAACTGTTCTACTTTCTTTACTGTGGTTTTATTACCTCTGGTGACAGCTATTAAACCTTAGGAACACTTCCATCTATAGCAGTCCCTCCAAAATACACTGTAGAGATGGTTTGTGGGAGGTAAATTCTCTCAGCTTTTGCTTATCTGGAAATTGTTTAATCCCTCCTTCAAATTTAAATGATAATCTTGCCGGATAAAGTAATCTTGGTTTGAGATCCTTCTGCTTCATTGCATTAAATACATCATGCCACTCCCTTCTGGCCTGTAAGGTTTCTGCTGAGAAGTCTGATGATAGCCTGATGGGCTTTCCTTTGTATGTGATCTTATTTCTTTCTCTGGCTGCTTTTAATCCTCTGTCCTTGTCTTTGATCTTTGCCATTTTAATTATTATATGTCCTGGTGTTGTCCTCCTTGGGATCCTTGTGTTGGGAGATCTGTGGGCTTCCATGGTCTGAGAAACTATGTTCTTCCCCAGGCTGGAGAAGTTTTCAGCAATTACCTCCTCAATGACACTTTCTATCCCTTTTTCTCTCTTCTTCTTCTTCTGGTACACCTATACTGCGAATATTGTTCCGTTTGGATTGGTCACACAGTTCTCTCAATATTCTTTCATTCTTAGAGATTCTTTTTTCTCTCTGTGCCTCAGCTTCTTTGTATTCCTCTTCTCTAATTTCTATTTCATTTATCATCTCCTCCACTCTATCTAATCTGCTTTTAAAACTTTCCATTGTATGTTTCATTTCTGATACTGTGTTCCGTAATGATTGGATCTCTGACTGGATTTCATCCCTGAGTTCTTGAGTATTTTTCTTTACCTCCATGAGCATGTTAATAATTTTTATTTTGAAATTCCTTTCAGGCAGATTCATGAGGTCTATTTCATTTGAATTTTTCTCAGGGGTTGTATTCATAATTTTACTTTGAACCAGGTTCCTTTTGCATTTCATATTTGTGTATGGAGCCCTCTAGTGTCCAGAAGCTCTACTCTCTGGAGCTGCTCAGCACCTGAAGCAATGTAGTGGGTCGCAGGGGAGTGGTATTGGTGCTTGGGGGGAGGAAAGAGATGTTTCCTGCTTCCTGGCTGCTATGCCTGTGTCCACTGCCTGAACCAGTGGGCTGAGCACACAGCTATAAGCCTCTGTGCTTTGCATTTATGGTTGCTGTAGACAGGGCTTCCCTCTGGCTGGCCTGATGCCAGGGTAGGGTTTGCCGGTTTGTGGCAGGCTCTATGATTTTTATCTCTGTAACAACTTCATGAGGTAGGAACCACCATCCTGAGCTACAGATGAGAAAAGCTCAGAGAAGTTAAGGGCATGGTTTAAAGTCCCACAACTAGTAGTAAGTGGGCAAACCAGGAGGAAGGTTCAGACTTGAACCTTCTGGCCCCAAATCTTAGGCTTTGACAACAAGACAGTCTTGGATTTTCTTTGTTCACTGGTTTTCACTGACCCAAGAAGGGTAGTCAAGTCAGTTCAGTGCTCATTTCAGAGTCCCGGACTGGAGAGGGTGTTCACACCCACCCCTCTGTTGTCCTAATTTCCTAGTTTCCACTCCCTAAAGCGGGGGCTCTCAAAAGGTGGCCTGGGAACTTGTTAGAAATGTAAATCCTCACCCCACCCAAACATATGGAATTAGATTGGTGTGGAGCCAGCACTCTGTGTTTTAGGAAGCCCTCCATGTGATTCCTGTGCAGGACATCGGAGTTTGGCTGCCCCAGGTAAACAGTCACCACACCTGCCTTGTTTGAGCAGTGGCTCTGCACCAGAGCTGAGCCCTTCCACTGGGGGTCGCTATAAGGTCATAGAGTATAGTCTTAATTTATATCTCCACAGAGGCACTTTGGGGCCCAACAGAGGGTGACTGGGTTGCCTGAGGCTCTGCAGGAAGCAGTGGGCTGAGTCTGGGTTTGAACCTGGCTCTGAGGGCAGTCAGAGGCCTTAACCACTGAGTTAGACTACCCTCCTCTCATCAGGTCTCCTCTGTGGAGTGGCTTCAGTAAAGGATGGGTGGGGAGAGATGGCACCAGGGCTTTGGGGGCTATGAAGCAGCTCCTCATCATGGGCATCCCTAGGATGGGGAGGAAGGGAGCAGCGGTTTGGTAAACAACTACCCTTTGGGAGGCGGGGGCACTCCAGAGAAGGTGCCCTTGTTTTCGTTCCCACAGGCCAGATGCCTTTAGCCAAGCACTCTCACGCACCTGCACTTCATTGCGGAATGCCCAGTGTGAGTTGGGGGCTTTGTATGTCGAGGGTCTTACTGGGGAATTATCCAATGTCAGGAATAATGGTGATATTGTTTGCAGAGCCAAGGTGGAAAATCAGACCCGGGTGGAGGATTTATTTTTCTGCCATAAAGCTGACAGGGGGCTCTTCAAAAGTTCACTGACTGTGGCGCTAAGTCTCTCTGTTTGGAAACAGTCTTGGTTGACATGGACAGATTCCCAGCTAATACTGTGCACACCCCTCTATCACCAAGCATCCAATTCCCGGAGAATTTTGCAATATAGTGACAGTAATGGAAAGCAAAACGATCTCTAAATAATGGTTTAAGATGGCTACTTGATAAAGGGGACCACAATAATTATGGTCAATGGAGCATGGACTCAATATATATTGCCCATTTAGATGCACCAGATTAGCTTAACAGCTTTTTAAAAATGTTCTGAGCATTTTGCGTGCATGTGTGTGAGTGTGTGTGTGTGTGTGTGTGTGTGTGTGTGTGTGTAAGAGAGGGACGAAGGAGAGAGATGAGAGGGAGAGAAGAGGCAGCTGCTATGAGCATTATTTGGCTGGATATTGATCCATGTGGTTGAGGTGACACAGTGCTGAGGAAAGGAAATTGAGATTCAGAAGTTGTGTGATCCATTACGAAGTGAAAGAGCTCAAATGTCATGTGTTTCAGACAGGCCTTGGTGGACGGAGGTGGAAGCAGGGGAGCGGGTGGAGGAGAGACACCTGACAGAAGCTTAGTCGTTATGCAGAGGGCACTTTCTGGCTGATGACGTGGTGTAATCATGGAAATTAGGCATGCAGGCAGCCAGCCAAAAGAATCCCTCAGCATCCCAGAGCACAAGTACCATAAACTAAGTGAGCTGGACAGGACGCGTTTTGGAAAGCTGGGCTAGCGATGGAAATGTGTTTTACCAGGAGGGG
The DNA here is from genome assembly GCA_032199065.1 of Smutsia gigantea. Taxonomy (NCBI): domain Eukaryota; kingdom Metazoa; phylum Chordata; class Mammalia; order Pholidota; family Manidae; genus Smutsia; species Smutsia gigantea. The sequence goes on along the minus strand of JAVSCE010004950.1, from coordinate 50,552 downwards.
GGAAATGATTTACTTGACATTGGTCCTAATCCTCCCCTCTCCAGCCCCCCTGGGAAGGAAATTTTCCATGACAGCCTGTCTAGAAATCTGGGTCTGTTCTCTACCTTTTATGTTTCTGAGTTGATCCCAGGTAACACACAGGGTCTGTGTTCAGCGTGTAATGATGAGGGCGGAATGCCAAATGGGCTGAAATTCTTTGGATAATGAGGATAGAATGATTGCCGTCTTAGTCCTGACTTGCTTTGATTTGTCAGTTAAAATAAAGGCCCCGTTTCCACCCTTTCATGAAAGGACATCAGTAGGAGGTGTCACTGTTCACATGAGGAGAAGCCAGTCCCCTAAACCTGATAATCTCCGCTGATGTCGATGTCCCTGCTGATTGGGAGGGGTGAGGGGCTAATTGGCTCAGTGATTTTTGGGCCTGGAAAGGCAGCTGGAGTTAGCCGTAATAGAGAATGACAGCGGCTGACGCTCCCTGAGCGCTTACTATGTGTGGGTGCTTTAGTGCGGCGCTTCCCAAACTCTGGTGTATACAAATCACCCAGGAAGCTTGTTAAAATGCAGATTCTGATTCAGTAGGTCTAGGGTGGGGGGGGCCTAAGGGTCCGCATGCCTGGTGGCACCCCAGGGTGGGGCCAAACGCCACTGGCCAGCAGATCATGCTTAGAATAGCAAGAGTCCAAGGCCAAGCCTTACTGGATTCTCATGTGAACCCCACAAGGTGGGGGCTATTATTCATCTCCTTTTACAGAGGGAGAAATGAATTGATGCTTAGGTCAAGTGTCTTGCAGAATGTTCCACAGCCCTTAAAGGACAGGTCTGAGACTCAAAACTAGGCGCTCCATCCTTCTATGCAGCTCTCCCCCTTGGTAGCAGCCATGGAAATGATACACGGCACACGGGGAGCTGGGAGCAGCCTGGATTCCCAAGTGACTGTTTGGAGGAAAGACCTCCCACAGAGCCATCCACCCCAGACGGCGTGAGCTAGAAGTACACTCGGCTGTGTAATGCCACTGAGTCCAAGACTCGTCTGTTGTCGGGTGCCGTGGCCAGCATTTCTTATCTGGATGAGCGCCATCAGCCTCCTAAGCACTCACTGCGCTCTTCGCAATTCCCCTTTGCCCCTGGTCATCAGGCATCCAGATTCGTCCAGAGCATCACACTGGGAACTAGCTGCCCAGATGGGGCTACAGAGAAAATGGATGTAAGGGTGGCCCCTGAAGGAGCCCTGGGAGGGAGAAGGGGAAGCCTATGTTACTTTTGAGCCTGCAGAGTGGCAAGGCTGGGCCTTAGGGCTTCACTCAGAGCTCACCAACACCTCAGACCAGTTTCTAAATGCTGCAGGCTTGGTTAAACCCAAGACACAGTTTGCCAAGTGCTTCCTCCCCCACCTTAATTGTTTAGATTGTGTAGAATTTGAGTAAAATTTAATCCAGATGTTTCTGATTCGCTTAAGTTTAAATCACCAGAAAATGCTCTTAGGTTGCTATTTGATGTTGAAGGGGGTTTTCCAAGCATTTTTCCCCTTCTTAATAGGAAAGGTCACATTTGGGTAGGGCTAAAGCTGTCCCATACATCTACAGGTTTCATCTGATTTGATTTGAAAACCCATTTTTGTGACATCTGAGTCAGAAGTCAATTTTACTTGGACCTCCTTTTCAAAACCCAACCATGAGCATCTTAAAGAGAGGGCTGTAGTGATTTGCATGCACGGTATCAGGGGTTCTTGTTTGAAAAAATAATAGCCCCAGACCTGGCCTCTTCCAGTCCTGTAACTTGATTGAAGCTGGCCAGTGGCCACTCCCATCTTTAACGACAGGAGAGGCCACTGGGCCTGGTGAGTACCCTGATTTCACTTTATTTTGCTTCCTGGGCATTTGTTAAGCTGAAGTTGGTCAGTCTGGCCCAGGTGTCCGGGAGCTGATAAATAGGTTCTTATGCATGGTTATAATCCATAGTCAAGGGCAGTGGTTCTCAAAGTGTGGTCTCTGACCAGTCCCATCAGTATCCCCTGAGAATTTGTTAGAAATGTGAATCTGTGAGTTGCATCCTAGGCATACTGAATCAGAAACTCAAGAGGTGGGGTCCAGCGGTTATGTTTTAATAAGTCTTCCAGGTGATTCTCGTGCATCCTGAAATTTGAGAATCACCTGCTCTAGGCCTTCAGTAATACTCGTCATCTTACTCATAGGACTTTGTAGGGATTAATGACATAACACTGTCACATGATTCAAGACACTCAGACCCAGGCTATTTACACAGGGCTCTAAGAATAACCTTTATGACTGAGTGGGAAGTTCAAAGAAATCAAATGGCCACCTGATTTGACTTTTTTCCCTTCTGAATTAACTTTTTTTTTGGTAGTGTCTGCATCGAATGGTTCTACAGCCAACAGGCCTGTTTTATACAGCAGCACCCTTGAAGTGAACATTCTGGGAGCCACTGTCCGTTTCTGGAGCTTGAAAAATGCAATTCCTCAATAATCAAGATTTTATGATGTGCACTCTGACCCCTGGAGTTGCTAGATCGATATGACAGGCCCCCCTCCCTTCCCTGAGTTCACTCATCCAACCTTACCTTTGTCAAACATAAACGGAGCTTCTGCTGCATTCTGGTGCCTGCCTAGGGGCTCTTGGGGATTCGCACCAGGGACCAAGCTTTTAACCACTGTGCTTAACCAGAAAGCTCTCAGACTAGAGGTTGACAAGGACAAGTCAACAGAGGGTCAATAAAACAAAGTTCTATCCTGAGTATTTCCTGGTAGCAGAGGGAGTGCAGGGCAGCCTGGGGAGCGTAGGGGTGGGGGACTCCCCAGACAAGGGGAGCCTGGGGCTCATAGGGAGGAATTCGCTGGGTAGGTGTGGGCATCTCATGGAGAGTCAGGAACCCAGGATCAGGACTGCAAGTGTTCTAGAATGTTTGGGGTTGGGGAAGCCTGCAGGAGAAGCTGGAGACGGTGGGGCCAGTTCACAAAGTGTCTCCTGTGACATGCTGAGTCCCTCCTAGCCCTTGGAATACTGTTCACACCTATCTTTCAAGGAACATTCTGTGGTGTGTGTGTCACCTGTCACTCCTCTCTCTCCGGTTCTTCCAGCTCTCCTGGGGCATGGAAAGGTGGTGAGTGTGGTAGCAGCAACGGGTCCACAGTCAGGGATCTGAAGGTAAGAAATGCCTGGCAAAAACTATCCCCTGTGGTGTGGGGTGACATTGATGGTGCCACCCCGACCCAGTTTGGTGCTCACAGGATCAAGTCCACAGTCCTGGGCTTTGCATCTGTTGCTCCTCTCTCCCCCTGGCCTCCTATTCACGGACAGATGTGGTTCCTGTTCCCTCCTGTGCTCATGTCCACTTTTGCCCTCTGTTCATGTCGCCCCCCTGCATGTCTCAGAACCGGCCACCTCCATGAGCCTTCCTCGGCCACCCCGGTGCACAGAAAGCCAGACTGTGGACTTCCAGAACTTGCTGTCTGTCCCTGAATTATATGGGTCTAGTGTTCCTTTGGCTCCTGGATGTTTTCTCTTCCCAGCTTGAGGACAGGGGCCCTCGTGCAGACTGTAGTGAAGGTGTATGCCCTGCATCAACTTAAGAATACATCAGTGGGGACCTGGAAGGTTGGTGGCCTGCTGCAGCTCTGGCAAAAATTAAATGAATGGCTCAATTTATTTTTCATGGGGAAAATAAACCATAAATCATAGGGTTGCAGTAACCATAATAGCCATAAACCATTATGACTGCTTTCTTAGTGTAGGAGAGAGGGATTTGTTGAAAAATGTAGGTGTATATTTCCAGAATGTAAATCCAATCATATGCCTCATCTGTTTAAAACCTTCAATGGCTTGCTATTTCTCCCAGGATGGAGTTCAAACTCCTTATTAGGGCTATAAGCTGTGCACAGGCTGGGCCTGTCCACCTTCTGACTTCCTCTTCTACCCCTTGGCGCTCATGCACCAGGCTCTTACCTTAAGGGCTTCTAGGGCCTTGAGTGGGCATTTTCTCTCACCACTGCACCTTCAAGCAAGATGTTCACTTCCGTGACCAGGTTCTGTCCTCTCCACCGTTACTTGGTTAACTCATCCCATAATGCAGGAGCTCATGCATCCCTTCCTGCACAAAGTGGCTTCTTGGCCCTCTGGCTGAGTTAAGTGTCTTCTGCTGTGACCTTGGAGCACCATGGATGTATCTCTCCTTGCATCCACCCCAGCTTATTGCACCCCATTTTATTGCACGTGTCTCCCTAGACAATATGCTCCCTGAGGACAGGGACCATTTCTCATTCACGATGGGTAGGTTAGAATTGCTCAAGTTTTGGTTCCCCAAATGAACAAATGAATGCTTTGTCGGAAAGGTGGCGGTCAAGGTCTTGCAGGTCAGAAGAGCGTTCATTATGTAACACTCCTCTGGAGTGAGGTCTCTGCTGAGAGCATCGGTGGCTTTTGGGCACTAGAGTGGGGGCACCGTTTGTACTTAACAATAAAACCATCTTTTACTGAAGGTTCCAGCAAATCCTCTTATATGACTTCATTTCTATGTATGCCTTTATTGACATATATTCGTGCTACCAAAAACTTGTCATGACAATTTCACATTTCAGAGTGCTGAAAGAATGTGCCTAGGTTGAAACTTTTTGCCATTTGCTGGGATGTCAACTTTTATTCCCGGATTTTTTTTTTCCCCCAAGCTGGCTTTTCTCTACCTGATAATGGAGGGTTATAATGGAAATGCTGCCAGATCCATCAGCTGCAGTGTGGCGAACATCACCATTATAATACAGCCGGCGACAAGTACCTGAAGCCAGTGGAATGACTCCTGGCTGAACAGAAGAAGCAGTTTTAAGGGGGTAATAAAGCATGCCAAGTCCAAGATTAAGGACTGCATCTGTCCCCTGCAGAATAGTTGAAGGATTATGATAAAGAAGGAGGGCCACAATCATTATTTCTTTCAAAGTGGCTCTAAACAGTCCTAATAATGTGGTATCTGAACTTCTAATGACACCGAAAAAAGAGGACTTTCTGTGGTTGCAAATGTTCGCAAAAGCATATCGAGACAAAATCCTAAAGAATTTGCTTCAAAATAACCTGCCGGCCAAACTTTTGCCAAATATACCAATTAGTCACATTTACAACAATGTTCTCTGGCTAAAAAGTGGGATGAGGATTTTTGAGATGATAGAATGGGTGATACACAAATATTTTGGGTGAGACATAATCAGTTAATTGGTTTATTAAATTATAAAACCATTGTTTGCCCGAAAGAGCAATAAAACTAACTAAATGAATAGTCCCCTCTTTGAAGACTTCTTACATTAATTATGTTTATGCATCAATTGCAGCAGCTGTGTTAGACAAAGGGCACTTTATCTTTACATGGCATAGCTACAGTGTATTGTGGCTCAAATATGGCACCGACTTTATGTCTACATAATTACAGAAATCTTATCCCTTTTGTGTTTGCACATCATTTTCGGTTTTTTGGAATAGTTAAACTCCATTTTACTTTTTAATAACATTTTAGAAATCATTGTGATTCAGGTAAACAGAATTTGATTGCTTTGATGGATTGAAAATGGTTAGCTCAGCCTGAGTTTATTTGATTTGTTTCTTCAGGGATTACAAAGAATAGGATTTTATCTCCAGACTGACAAAAGAGACAAACTCTGCATTTTTGCCTACGTAGTGGCAGAGCTGCTAAGCCACACAGCTCCTCCACAAGGGAAATACATTAGGCAGGAACTAGATTTTTATTCACCATCAAAGTTTTCCCTCCATCATTCATTAGTGGGGGAGCGGGGAGGAGAGGCATGTTTTAGTCCTATTTTACTTAGCAGAATTTTTTAGTAAAAGACAACCTGGCTTATTGCATGGCCCTACAGACAACAGATCCCAGGGAGATAATTTGGTGAAACAATGCCTGTCCTTCTTGGGAACGGTCACTTCAGGCAACGGCCTATCTGTTAATTGGATGGGTTTTGAAAGACAGCAATGCTGATTACTTGCCAGGCTTTACACTGTGACATGTCCCTGTGGATTCCGAAACTCTGATCCAAGACCCAGGCAGATTGCAAGGTGTTTCTGATACTGATACAAGATTCTTCATTCTACCTGGTGTGACCTGACATTTGTGTGGCAGGATGAGATTGGTAAGTGTTGATGTACAATGCAGAGAAAAGGTACAACCTGTTGCAAATACCCTTACTCAGGACAGCTTTCTTGCTCAGAAGGGGTTGGGATCTGCCTATTTCCTGGTTCTTTAGGAAAGCACAACCCTGCTTCTTTCCCAAAACTCCTTTAAATCTCTACTTTGTGGGGAATGGGAGCTGCAGAGCCATGCAGCTAGACAGCTCAGAGTTGTTGCGTTGCAGAGACCTGTACAGACCCTGTCGTGGGCAGCAACAAACGGCCGGGAGGGAAAGGAGCAGGGATTTAGTAAGACAGCCTGGATCTTGATTCCTGCCCTGTCTCATCATCTGTACGACCTTGGACAGATTTCCAAAACTCACTCATCTCAGTTTTCTCCTGTGGTCATTGGAAGGATTAAATTAGTCTATGCAATCTTTTGACACAGTGCCTGGCATGGAGTGGATGTCCACTGAATACTCCTTGATGCTGCTAAGTGTCTATGGAAGGGGAGGCCGTTGCCCTGAGTATTACCATTTGGTTGAGAAGGCCATACACAGATGAGGGACAAGTATTTGAAACACATTGTCATCTTTTTGTCCTAAAGGTCCCTAATGAGGGATAGCATTTTAATACAACCCATATAGGGCTACAGGAAATCTTGTGACATTGTGTTGGAGTCTTTTGATTGTGACTGGAACAGACCAATTTCATATAGATTCCTTGCTAGGAACAATTGCAAACATTCAGAAAATAACCACATGTAAATAACCACCAGGTCAAATCTCATTACAACAAATCCAGGCTATAAAAAACAAAGAACAACCACCTAAAGTGTCCCTAATGGCACCAAAACATTCCCTAGCCTTATTTGCTGGTTAATTGATTTAAGAAAGGAACTGATGCAATGAAAATAATAGCTTGGGTAATGCTTTGAAATTTTATACAATGCCATTTGGTTTTAATGTAAACCTAATACTGGGAGCAGGCAGAATAACATAATCAGAATTAGGAGATGTTAATCAAAGAAGGCTCTCAGGTGGAGGTGATTTTTATTTTTTATTTTTTGAGAAGGGGAGGGCAGTTGAGACTGGGAACACTGTTTCTGCACAAAGGCAAGATCACAGTAATGGTGGAAAGAGAGGCCAGCAGTCTGCTAGGGAAATGAAAAAGGCTGGCTGGCGGTTAAAGGAAATGACTCCCAGGTTAAGGATCCCCAGAGATGGGGGGAGATTTGGGCCAAGAAATGAATTGTATTGGAGGTAGAGCAGGATTTATTTGGCGTTCAGGAAACTGGCAACTCTGATGATTTTTCATGGCCTTTAAGCTTTGAATATGCCATAAGCCTTCTGAATCTCCCAGATCCAATGACTGCTTTCAGCATCACCTGGGAGGACTTGAAATGTCTTGCAGATACTGGCACACAGAACCCAGTTCTCTTTCTTTTACTGTTTACCGCCCGATGTGTTTGTCTTGTGGTTGTGATGATGAGTCCAAATTGGCACAGAAGCAATTTCCCTCTTCCAGGCTCCTTTTCTCCCCTGGGAGTTCTTCAGGAGTAATGACAAGAAACAGGACCCATGGTGCAGGCAGGACTGTTCATGGAGTCTGGGGGTAAGGCACAGGGATGGACCTCACCCTGTGGGGCAGGGGAATTGGTGAGCAGAGCTTTCCAGTCTCCATGGCCTCAAAGGGTGTCCTTGAATGTGCTTCCCAGGTATCAACATGACAGTCCTAAGTCCTAAGGAACTGAGCTGTAAGATAAAGCTTCTGCACAAGAGGTCAAAAAAGAGTCTATAGACCAAGACAGAACAGGGTGGAGCCCTGGGCAGAAAGATTTGTGAGGTCAAGGCCACAGGAGTCTGCACTAAAAATGACAGGTACAATAGACATGAAGACAAGCCCGCAGATCTCCACCAGGGAAGGACTTACTGCCCAGCTCCCAGAAGTGGGATCAGCAGATAGCCTCCACTTGTGAGCTCCTGGGGCCCTGTGGGGAAAATAGAAGTTCCCATGGCCAAGATCCTCACCTGACCCTAAACTACTTGATGATATAATTGGCCTCCTGCTAGGCTACTGCTTCCACACCCTAGGCAATAAGCTATTATTGACCGAGTCACTGTATAAAGAGCTCTGCCCAGTGTTCTGGGTGGAGACAGAGATGGAGGTGGATTAAGGACCTGCAGACTGCTGGATGCAGACGTGAGTCTGGTGATTGGCCTACCGCTGGGAGAAGAAAGCCGGGTATAACCCTTTCACCCCAAGAATGTTCTGTTGTCGTTCCTTAGTCTCACCAAATCCATAGTAAACTTGCCTGGGGGCTGAAACCCTCAGGCAAGACAGGCCCCCTGAGCTGTACAGAGCCCCCTGCCTGGGGTCACACCCTTCGTTAGGTAAGCCCATATCCAGTGAGCAGATCACACAGGCCGGGAGTATAAAGGTCAGGCCATTTCACCTCGACATGGGACAACCCTACCAGGCAATATTTGCTTCAGAGCTCCTGAGTCAGTGGAGGTTTGTCATGCTTGTATGGCTTACCTTCTGCCCAGTCCCAATTCTTCTCCCTCCTTCCACAGGCATTGATCCCCAGGGACCATCTTGCAGCCTAAATTCCATCACACACCACCTTCCAGAAAACTCAGCCTGTGCCAGTAGGAAAGGACTGTGAACACGAAGCCAAGAGGGAGGGCAAGAAAGCTTTGCAGACAACAAGTGATCACCACTTGGAGGCTGAATTAAGCAGCCCACAGGCATCTGCCAGCAGGAGAGCGTGCAGAATTTTGGAGAGTCATGAAGACAGGAAATGTGTAGTCATCTGATGGGACCGTTTGCCTTGACACTACACCATTAGGTGGTCCTAATGGGCTCGCTGGGGCAGGTTGTCACGTTGGGGTGTGGATGACCTGCAGCCAACAGGTGAGAGGGCAGGTGAATAGTTTCACCTGGCTGGAAAGAGGGACTACCAAAGAGATGAAGGCATTGAAGGTAAGTCCTGGGGATCCTGTGTGTCCCCTTTCTTCTTAAGCCGAAGCATCTCATGGCAAGTACTGTATCTACATGTCCGTGCATAGCATGTAACAATGTAGTTCATGACTGGAGTATAAATACACAGACGTATCACTGAGTTTGATACAAAGAGCAACTGCAGCCCAGGCCAGGGAACATGGGAGGGTGGCCCAGCCCAGGCTCTTGGGGATCGTGGGTCCTGGTTGCTATGGAAGAACTGATGTGCTTTTGCTGCACACAGTCTCTTCTATGGCTCTGAAAACCTGTCAGCGTTCAGACCTCTGGTACAGAAAACAGTGGCTGACAGGCACATTTCCAGCCAATTTACAAATATGTAAAGTTGTCTAACTTGGTACTGATTTCTTTGCTTGTCAAAAATTTCCATTACAGTTGGCATGGCATGTCACACTCTACCTTCTTTTTGTCAATCTGCTTTTAAAATCTACTCCTCCAAGTGTGCCACAGATGAATTTCAGAAAGTGGCCAATGGCACAGAAGAGTGTTTCTGTTTGTACAGAGAAAGATACCTTGAGCATCTTTCCTCCACAGGGATAATGTTGTGCCTGAATCTTGCTGGAAAGGAAAAAATGCATTCGGGTTTTGAGAAGTAAAAATGATTTCACCTCAAGGGTAAAGTTCTGGAATGTGTATAGCTTAGCAACTAAGGCAGTCACAGCTGATGATTAATTCCTAATGAAAGCTAAACTTACAGCAATTTTGCTTGATGTTTCTATTTCTAATTTACCTTTTATATAATTTAAATGGGAGAGTGAGCATTTTGGAGATGTGGGGAAAGTACCTCTCTCACAGAAGATATTATTAGGTTCAGTCAATGCCCTTGATGAAGCTTTCCGGTGAAGACAGGTAAATGGGTCCTTGAATTTGCATTTATTCTGTAAACATACTTGTGATTTCTTGAGGGAAAATTCTTTATAGAGTATATAGTTCATTATGCTGTTTCTATGTTGCTTTCAAATTCTGAGAGGCCTTTGAGCTATGACCTCCAGGATAGCCACAGACAAGCAAAGACAAAGAAAAAGGCTAAGGGGTTTTGGATGTCAGTTTAGCAAATTAATTCTAAAAGAGTCTCAGCTCACAGGAAATGATGTGACCGAAAGTTTTACTCGCATTTTCCCTGCATTGTCTTGCTTCTCAGCTGGGATATATTTGATGGTGGGAAGACTCATTTTCCATTTTAAACAAAGTCCTTTTCTGATTTCAGACTTATTTCTTTTAATCTAGCCTAGTTTCTCTCAGATCTCAATCCCGTGGGCAAATGGCAACCCAAGTACTTTATTAGGTCCCTTTGATTTCTTGGTCTTCTCTTTGGCCAGGTCAGGGGTTGAGCACCGAAACACGGCCTCATTTCTTTCCTTAGTGAATCACAGATGCCTCACAAACTTAGGGGATGTATCTTAGGATTGGAAACCAAACCTGAGTAAGGAAGTATGGTGAGTTACCACGTTCAACTGGTCTCTGCTGCCCATGAGAAGGGACTACAGGGCTCCAGTGGGATGATGATTTGGGGTCGAGATTCTTTGATTTGCGATCTACTGGGTGGCAAAGCTGTTCCTGGAACTGTTTATTTCTGCAAATGAGTGGTATGACTGCCATTCTTACTGTCCTGAGAATACATCACTGAATGGTCTTTCTTGATATCTGTCTTCCTGGTCAGAAAAGACAATTTCTTCTTTGTCGTAAATAGTTATTAATCCCCAAAGCAGATGGCTTTAATGGTAAAGAAAACAATAGCAGTCATTTATTGAGCATCTACTGTGTACCAGACAGGCACTGTGCAAAATCCTTTATAGATCTGTCGTTTCATTTTCCCAATAATGTTAGGATAAAGACTTTACTGTCCCCACTGAAAATGGGGAAACAGGTCTAGAGAGATCATTCAATTGCTGGAGGTCACACAGTGTGAGAGCCATGTCTGTGTGACCCCAAGGCCCATGTGTGTAACTGCTGTGCTGGACTGTCACAGACAGGACTGGGGTTCCTGGGGCTCATCGGGTAATGTCCCATCAAATTCATCACTGCCATCTCTTTGTACGTGTGTGCAAAAAGTTCTCCAGACCCAGAAGAGCTTGGCTATAAAGAATATATTATCATCAGCTTGATTCGAAATGCCTTAGATGTTTAGTATACATTAAGCATATATAAGTTATATTCACCAATTATTATGATTAAATGTCAATTTATTGATGGACTACAATTAAATAGTTATATACCAAATAGTACATAGTGATTGTGCCTATTGAAACTTCCACCAGCAATGTAAAGAATTTCCACTTTCTCCATATCCTTGTCTATATCTGGATCTTATATTGCCAACTTTTTCTTTAATGGCTACCATGATGGGAGCTGAATTCCATCTCCCTGAGGCTTTATATTGGCCATTCGTGTTTCCTCTTTTGTGAATTGTCCGTTCATGTATATCTCTTCATCTATTGGGTTATTTGCCTGTTAGAAAATGATTTATAGGAATTCTTTATGTAGCCTAGTTACTAAGATTTCACTGGTCATGTGTGCTGCATATATTTCCTTCTAATCTTCTGTTAACTTCAAAGTGACTTTTATGAAAGTTTTATGCTGTATAATCGTATACATCTATTTTTGCTCCTTTTTTTTTTTTGGCTAGGTGTTTTTGCGTATCATTTATAGGTAGTCTCCTGTATTTTATTCTAAACTTTTGAGTTTTGGTTTTCACATTTAGGCATATAGTACACCTGAGATATATTCTTTTTTTCTATAGCTTGAGGTATAATCTAATTTTATTTTTTGCACAAAAGAATAACTAATTCTCCCGCTAGCATTTATTATGACTCCATCCTGTCTACTCTTCTATATCAAGTTTCTGTGCATATATGCATTTGTTGCTGAACTTTCTCTTCTTGTGTCAATACTGATTTAGTTAATGCCCCTTCAGAATAGGCAAGTCATGCTTATTTGTTCTTCTTCAAATGGTTTTTGTTATTCTGAGTCATATGGATTTTAGCCTCAGTGTGCCAATAATCTACTAAAAAATAAACTTGTTGTCTGATGAATTAAATTCACTGATCTTTGCGTTGTTCAAGGGTTTGCTCATAATTGTGTACTGGGTTTCACCCACCAGGAGAATTCACCCATTAAAACGGTTCATCGGCAGCTCACCTGAACTGTCTTAAGCACAGATGTTGAGACACATTTTAAAACCCTCATTCTGTGTTTAATTAAATAAAGGTCAGTATTTCAGTCAATTTGGTTAGAAAACTGAATCTGAGGTGTATAGGCCAGAAGATAGTAGCTTTCGGGCACTGTAATTGTAGATAAGAAATACGTGAAATCGTACGAATCACGAAAAAAGATGAAAGCCATTCCTGCTTACAGTGTAGCCTTCTAGATGCATTTTACAAAATCATCCACCAGAGGGCAGAATGAGCATGAGAGTCCCACTGGCTTCCCTGGAAAAAGGAAGATAAATGAAGAGTCCTTAGTTCCCACTGGGACCAAGGCAAGCTCAGTGTGTTGAGCAGGTACAAACGTTTTTTGGCAGAGATGTTTTTCAGCTGCTATTCAAGATGGCGTTTCCTGCTGGTCGTATCTCAGTTGAAACATTTTTCTCCCATAGCATGGTGAAAGAGAAGTTCAATTTCTAATTGTTGAGATCAAATCTTTGACTTTTGTCATAAGGAAATGCTATTTCATGAAATTAAACAGGAAAACTCCACCCCAACCACTTCCCGGAATCGCAAACAGCCTACTGCAAAGTCAAGTGACCCACCAAATGAAATAGGGTACTATTTCCCACGGGGCTATTTCCTAGTTGACCGCACTATTTTGTGTCCACTGATAAAGGGTTCTATTTATTTAATTGAAAGTTGATGGGTGTATATTTCATGGCCTAGGCATTATTTAGTGGCAACCTGTCCACCTTTGCTTGCATTTTCAACCCAAAAAGCATGCTTTCTAGAGGATTGATTTTTCTTAAGTAGGAAGAATACACACTTTACAATTCTCTTTGCCAAATGAAACAAGCCGAGATACTAATGTGGTTTTTGCATTCAGGCTATGTAGAACGAAAGAGATGCTGAGTCTTCTGTGGGGGCTCACCTTCAGTTCAGCATGTCTTGCTTAATGCCCGTTAGGTGTTCATTGTTTGAGGTACCACAGGCCACTGTCTTGCTTTTAATTCACTGAATCTCACTTGGGAGAGATGTCTTCAAACTGGGGAAGTTGTTTCTCTAATTTGATCCTGTAAATGAAAAAACGATGTTTAATATGGATCTTGAATTTGACTATACAGTTGGATATGTTTATTGTTATTATTTAGTTCAAAACCTCTTTCTTAGACACCTTCTTTTGGTTTCCTATGAAATTCCTTTCATATTTGTCCTCATGGCCAATGCTAGCTGGAGCCTCAGCTCTGAAGCCCCCTCCTCTGGCTGCTTCTGGGGACTTCACCAGGGAGCGGCAGCTGTTCTTCCCCTCAGTTTCCTTTGCCCTTGTCACTGGTAGGGCCACTGCTGGTTTCCATATTCATGTCCCTGTTGGACCACAACGACATCAAGAACAGAGACCATGGGTCGCTGCTCATCTTTGGGTCCCTAACACCAGCACTGGTTTGCACACACAGCATAACTCAGCCAGTATTTGCTGAATTGATGTGAAGTTCAACCCGCTCTCCCCAGTCCTGGTACACAATCTTTGGACAGCACCTCCAAGCTTTCACTTCTCTGTGCCACAGGGAAACCCTGCATGCTGCTTTGATGCTGGGAACTCCAGCCACATGGCTCAGCTCTGTGCTGAAATTCTGGTTGGGTGTGTTCTCCAGAGCTCTGCAATATCTGAAAACTGATTTACACTAGCTTAAATCCAAGTCTCTGACACTTCAAGAAGTTAAATTTTTCTCATTCATATAATAAATGGCTTTCTGTGCCCAGGAGTTTAAGGTTTTTTGTTCTGGGAAGACAAGAAAGGGTAATGAAAAGAACATGGCCTTCTGGACCAGCTCATAGATACTCAAAAATTTGCTGCATGAATGAAAAAAATGAATGAATTAGTTCTTCATAGGCTTGGAAATATTAAATATACTAAAAAGAATGCATGCATTAAGTGCTTACTACATGCCAGGAATTATGCTAAGTGCTTGCTTTAAAGTTTTATCTCATTTAATCATCAAAAATCTTTGAGGTAAATATTCTTGTTAGCTCCATTTTACAGATAATAAAAAAGCTCAGAGGGGTTCAGTAAGTCTTCCAGTGCCACACAGCTAGTGTCTGAGCCATGATGTGAACCCAGGCATTTTGGTTGAAAAACCCTGTGCTTTTAACCTCTGTACTTGTAGAAGAGGTCCTGGCACATGGGACACATTAGATAAATACTAGAAATGTTCCCCTTCTATTAGCATCAGATTCACCTTTAAGATCCCTAGTGGGGAACAGCTTCAGCTGGGGGACATCATGAGGGGATGGGATAGAAGCCAGAATTTGCCCTCCTAAATCTGGCCTGAGTGATAGAAAGCATCTTTGGCCTGAAGAAGGGTAATACAAAGAAAACCCTAATTGCTACAGCTAAGTAATTAGAAGATCTAACCTATAAATCATGGTGCAGCAACCTCTTTAATTATGTGCACAATTAAAGAGGTGACTAAAGCACATTCTCCCCTAGATGAGCATATTTAATATCCTGTTATGGCAACAAGTTTCAGCTGATTTATCATTATTTTGTTTGGTCAGATGATTTTTCTGCATTTTAATGTGTTTTGTGGTTACATATTTGCCATGAACAAACAATGCTTTTCCCAGGTAGTGTGCTGCAAAGGACTGGCTGCACGATTTGTTTACTATTCCTTTAGGCCTCTCAGAAATCAAACAACATTATGTACTTATTTTTAAGTAGCTGCACTAAAATCTTAAACAGCCTCTTTAGAGTCTTTCTTTCTCTGCCAGAATGTACACACACACACACAATATTTGAAAAATGATCAATTTCCTTGACTCTTATTTTTGACACATGGATATGAAATTTTGATGTGAAACTCTACTAACTATACAATCCGAAGAAGCATCTATTAACTCTGCAATGGTACTTTAATTCAAAGGAACTAAAGACAACACATTTTAGCATGCATGTGGTATTACATCGGCACACCACTGAAATTTAAAATACCTGCAGCAGTAACAATATAACAGAAAAAAGTTTTAAATATGCACTCTAAAAGCTTATGTTCCGATTCAGTGGCGTGGCGGGAAGACTCCGGACTTTGAACTCAGGTAGACTTGGGTTCCAATCCCAGCTTAATAGCCTGATGCAAGTAGTTGAACGTCACTAAATTCCAGTAGAAAAGGAATAATCCCACCTGCTCGGCAGGGGCGCTGTTGGGACTGGGGACACTGCGGACGAGTGGCTCAGAAGCTGTGGGTTCTCCGTGCTAGCTGTAGTTGCCATCGTCGCCTGAGTAACTCAGGCCTTCCCGCTCCCAGAATCCAAACGAAGCTCCAATCGGACTCCAAAAGCCTCGGCAATAATTTGTGTCTCCCTAGAGGGCCCTTTCTTGAAAGGGCAGCAGAGGGAAGACTGTGTGCACAGCACACGGCTGGGCTTCTGAAACAGCTTCTTTATTCCACTTGCTCCCCAAAGGGCCCCAAATCTTTTTTCTCCCCCCGCCTTTTTTTTTTCAAAACCCCAGCCCACACCAGTCCCTCTCTGCCACCTCCTGCTCCCTTGAGCTCCCTCCCCCGGCTTCCCGCGTTATTTTCTTTCTCCAGGGGAAGCTCTGCGCCCTCCCTGCCGCAGGGACGTTCCGCGTTCTCAGTTTCTTCTGCTCTGCGGACCCTCCGCAGGCCCAGGAGACAAGCACCAAGGAGACGCTTCTCTGTACAGAGACGGGGAGAGCTAAAAGGTCTCATGCTTTCAGATTCTAGGAAATATTATCAAATCTTGTGCCCGGTAGACCTCATCTATGAAAAGTAGGTTAGGATGTGACAGTTTTTACTTTTTTTCTGGGGATGGAGAGGCTGATTAAGAAGTGTAAGAAAGTGGTAGTCTCCGTGGAATGTGAGACAAGCCAACGAGGCTGGTGATGGGAGGACTGAGGCTGGCACAGGGCAGAGGAGAGGACAGGAAGGCATCACGGAGGAGGGGGGCCTGTAGCTGCCTGGAGCCCACAGCTGTCCCTTCTGCATTTGTAATAAATAGCTGATGTGTATGGGCCATTTATCACTGTACTAGGCCCTATTATGTGTATTGGTTGATTTAATTCTTACAACAATTTGCAGAGGTGGGAACTTTAGTATCCCCGCAGTACAGGTGAGTCAGCTGAGGAAACCTAAGTGACTTGTTTGAGGTCACAAAGCCAGAACTCAGATGCAGGCAGCCTGGCCCCAGAGCCCATGCTCTTACCCCCATGTCATCCTGCCCTGTGGTCATAGAGAACCGGGCCCAGGGACAACCTCAGCACCACAGATTAGTCTGCACTGCACAATTCCTTCTAGAAGAAAAGCAAGGAGGACTTGGACTGTACAACTGTGTTCCCAGGGCCTAACACTACGCTGGAGCATGGTAGGTCCTTAATAAACATCTGAGGACAAACAGACAGACAGACAAGGGTATCTATGGGGAAGGGAATAAATATCAGCCCGAGAGGAAAAAGGCAGGGATCTCAGCAACCAAGCAACTGAAAAATTTCCCACTGACAAATTCTAGACTCAATGGGCCAGCATTTGGGTTTCCTGTTGCAAAATAACAGCCACCCAGAGAGACACAGAGCTATCAAACATTTGAAAAGATGGCATCATGGTGGGAGATGAACAGAAATTTTTTTTTGTGCGTTTTTCCTTAAAAATATGGTTATGACTGTAAATGATGTGCCCTTAGAATGACGCTTCTTCAGAATGAAACAAATATCCCAACACATCAGCGCTGTAGCAGAGGCATCAAGGCCAGTGGCTGGCCTGGGGACAGTGTTCCGCCAGCAGGACACGGCAGAGGGGAGAGCAGGGACCTGTCTGGATCCTGTTGTGCTTTTGTTTTATAACAGTTCGCGAAGGATAAGGAGGACTTTTCTAGGGTTCTGGTTTAGGGGCCGCACTTATACAAATGTTATTGAAATCCAGTAATTATCCCGAGTCGGCTGCAACCTCACGGGTTGCAACCTCTTTGTCCCCGTGGACAGGGGAATTGTCACTGTGTTTCTTGATGGGCCTGGAAATAAAAGCAGAGGAGTCACTGCAGTAGGTCGATTTTAAAAAGATTTTGATGTGGGTTTGCATACTCAGTGTGAGGATTTGGATCAGAAGCCCGGAATCAAGGTTGTTCCTTTTTACCCAGCTCTAATTCTGAATCTGTCGAGGGCTACTCGTCCTGTTTGGTGTGAAGAATTTCACAGGCGGTAAATAGCATCTGGGCATTACTTACCTCCTTTGATGTTTAACACAATTTACAATGAAAGCTTTGGGAGACATTTAAAACTGGCAAGGTCCTAAATCATTAAAGGAATGTGGTGCTAGACTTAAAAAATGATAATTGAATGCATTCAACAATAAAGCTGCCAAATTTTAGTAGTCTGTTTGCTTGAGGCTCTTCTGGAGAAACTGAGCTAGCTTGGAAAAAAAAATGCATGGCAGAATGTCTCCAGTGAGAAATTGTTATTACCAAATTAAACATGGATTGATGAAGGTAAAAATGAAAATGAAAATAGGTTAGCTAATGACATCAAAAATGCTAAATGATCAGAATATAATTGCACTGGACACTTTTTTGGGATGTTTGATAGGCCTGTCCCCTAAATTTCTGGGATCCTGGAACCACTTTTGGACCAAAAAATCTATGATTCTTTATCCAGAAGGTAAACCACAGCCTGTTTTGCCTGGGACAGACTCAATTTATTTCTGTTACCCTAATGTAAAATAATAATTAAAAAAAAACCTTTTCTGATAGAAAACTTCCAAAATATACAAAAATATATAGAATAGAATAATAAAGGTCCATGTATCCTTATTTCTTCTCTTCTACTCTGTTTAAACAAGTCCCAGTCACCATAATTATAAAAGATAAGGACTTTAAAAGGAAAGCATAACCACAATACCATTATCATTCCTAACATCATAAACTATAATTTCTTAATATAATCAAATATCAAGTTAGTGTTAAAATTTCTACTTTTGTCATAAATGTTATAAATATGCTCTTATTTTCCAGTTTATTTTTTTGAACTAGGGCTCAAATAAGGACACACATTGTAGTATTTTGATATGTCTATTAAGTCTCCTTCCATTTATAGGTTCTCTTTTTTTCTTCCAACTGATTATTTTATGTCACTCATAGATTTAAGTATACTTTATGTTCCAATTCATTGCAGTTATTATCCTTACGAATGCTCAACTGTCCCACATTTGGCTGTGGGAATTTAAGTTGGCTTTTGAGTCCTGTGACAAATTCCCAATAGCCTTTGATAACTTGCTAGCTTCTAACGTAACAAGAGGTTCCAACTTCGTCTTGTATGCTTCCTGCTCTAGTGCTGGAATCAGCTGCTGCTCCAAGAAGCCCTGTTTCTTATAACAGAATTTAGTCTTTAGAGACCACAATCTGGGCTCTGGGGTGCTCATTCCTGTTATTTGCTCATGGTTTCTAGACCTTGTCAATGGGTACAGCTAGGAAAAATTTAAAGATAAAGCATATCATGAGTTTATTCTGATACTGGCCTTTTTTGGTTGCCCAAAGAACTTCAGTGTTGGTCTTGCTGGGTTTTCTTCTTTTTTCTTATCAGGCCCTTTAAATGTGTAGTTTTAGGTGATTTTTTTTTGTACAAATATTTCTTGAATTCTAGTTTTCAGTATGATCTGGTCCACTACTTCAATTTCTTCTTTGAGTGAGAGGGAGACCTTCTAGTATATATATGTTGCTTTTTTTTTTAGCCTATCTCTTACAGCTACCATTTCTTTTTGAATACTTTTTATCTCTTTATTTCCATTTAAGTAAAAAATTGTTTTTTGCCTTTTTGCCTTCATATCTTGTAAGATATAACATGTTGTTTACTCATTTTTTCTTACAAGTTGTTCATTTATTGAAATGATTTTTTTATTCTTAAAATTTTCCCGAGTTCTGTAACCTCATGTCTGAATTTCAAAAATTCTACCTTATGATTTTTTTGTATTTTCCAAATTTTGTATCACCTTATTTCTTTTAGCTCATTATGAAATATTCATTGGTTGCATTTTTTTACATATTTTGTGGGCATATCTTTCTGACATGCTACTTATTCTTTTTTAAATAAGTAATAACTTTGTAATAGGATTCAACCACAATCATTATTTTGTTAGTTTTTATCATGTAAAATGAGTTTTCCATTACTTTTAGCTAAGGGTGGGGGTGTAAGAACATTTTTTTCCTGAGCTTCAGGGTTCTAGACCTCTCTTTTCTGTTTTTTTCTACGGAGTGATAAAAAAATATGACTTCATACTTTGGAGAATTGCCTCCTGTTTTGCCTACTCACAGTTATATCTGGATCTTATTTTTTTCTTTGCTGTCTCTTTCCTACCTTGGATTCTACTCTCAGAAAGCAGGCTTACCCTGGAAGGAAATTTTGCTTTGTTTTTTTGAGCATTCATAGAGCCCAGACTACTACAACCCCTTATGATATTTTCATAAATCTTTGCACTCCCCTGAGAACTGAACTGTTCAAAAATCCCTCTCAGATTCAACTGCTGGTTTGAAACTGACCTGTCACCTTTACAGTATCAACTTATTGGGGATGGGAGATTCTACTGTTCTCAAGTCTCTCAGAGCCCCTTAGCTTCTTCTGCTTCCTCCTTCACAGATATTATATAGCTCTTGTAGTTCTTAAACATTTAGTTGCTTTTTGGAGCTTAAGGGGATATGTGTTACTTGTTTTCTTGGTAGATGCTGAGATATGCAGGGTGCTGGTGTCATTTTTTAATTTTTCCAACTTTCCCATAATTACAGTCAGAACAAACAGGACAACAAAACCAAAACCCAAGAACAATTAAAAAATGACACCAGCACCCGGCATATCTCAGCATCCCCTCCCAGAGCAATTCTTAATAGTATCCTATTTATTCTCAGAAGTGAAGTTTGGACAATAAATTACATAGTTACCTTACTGATCCTCAACCATAAATCCAGATGACTCGGAAAAGGTTTTCCAACTTACTTGGGCAAATTCAAACCTAATCAAACTGGAGAGCAAAAGCTAAACTGCCTGATTTAAAGCTGTTTACCATTTTTATTTGTCCCATTTCTTATGAATATTTATAACTTTTCCTGCAGAAATGTTCATGTCTTTAATTTTAGAATGTGGCCCTAGGCCCAGTGATGGTGCTATGCAATATATGGTGTATGAACCACTTTATCATTTTAAAATCTGAAGACAGCAAGTCTGAAACATTTCTGGACCCACAAATTTCAGATGAGGAATGACAGAACTGTAAAAGACTTAACCCCCATTGCCATTGAAAATTACAGCAGAGAGAATTTAAATCCCAAGCTAGCTGATCAGATTTTCTCTCCCTGTAATTAGGAATAGGGACTCTGGGCTGCTGGTAGGGCTTGGATAGCACTTGACCTGAAAGGACCAGAGACACGGGGGACAGCAATGTCTAACCCACATGCAAAGAGAGACAGAAAGAGAAAATTAGTCTGCTCACTGAAGGCACAGAAAGATTCACGGAACAGGTACAAAAAGGCCTGCTGTGAGGAGGAATCATGGGACTGGAACCAGGGAATAAACACTGCTTATGCTCATGTTGTAGTTCATAATTTCATTCATTCATGAGTACCCCCCTTTTCTAAGTCCTTTGAGCTATCCCTGTGTCCTTCCACTTTCTTGCTTTGGCAGCTGGAATGGAGTTTTGCTACTTGCAAGTGGAAAGTCTTTAATGAGGCACACATCCATGGGTGTTAGGGTTCTCCCCCAGTGCCATCCTCACGCAAGGGCTCCACTGGATCTCAGCCCAAGAGAATGGAAAGCCAGGGTCTAGCACTACCCATTAGCTCATTTCTTCATCAAAGGCGCTTCCAATTAACATTCAAGGCTGCATCAGTTAGAAAACAAAGAAATGGGTTGTAAAAGAACAGAAGGCATAGTCCCCGCCTTCTGGGAAAGCCAAGGTGGGCTCCCCTTTCGTCCACCAGATCCATCTCTCCAAGGCAGCTGGGAACACCTACCAAGAGTCACAAGGGCAGCTGCAGAGACGCCAAGGCCTGGCGAGGGATGACCTATGGGAAGCTCAGAAAGTCCTTACACTGGGAAGAACTTGTCATTCACTTGCCCATCCAACATGTTTTTATTGAACCCCTCCTTGAATCAGGACCCCATCTAGGCACTGGGGAGGCAGCAGTGAGAAAACCAGGACAAAATCTTGGCCCTGGTAGGGGTGGCCTTGTTCTGTGGGAAGCAGAAAATGAATGAAAAATAGTAGGTCAGGTGGATAGGAATTAGGGAGAAAATAAAGCAGGAATGGGCAGGGGCATATGTGGGGTGAAGGCTATAGCTTTAAATAAGGGGGTCAGGGGAGGAGTCACTGAGAAAACAGACTTGAGAAAGACCCAGAGGACAAGGAGTGAGCCATGCAAATATCTGGGGGAGCATTTCTGAAGCCTGCTGTGCTTGAGGGTCACAGCAATGTCACCCAGAGGGAAGGGCAGGTGAG
This sequence comes from Smutsia gigantea, assembly GCA_032199065.1. NCBI lineage: Eukaryota > Metazoa > Chordata > Mammalia > Pholidota > Manidae > Smutsia > Smutsia gigantea. The sequence continues at coordinate 28,783 of JAVSCE010004950.1, read as the reverse complement.
GACAGGGTGGGACAGGTAAAGGCTGGTCAGGTGACAGTCAGGTAAGTCCCAGGTAATGGCCACGCAGGGACTCGGAATTTCAATCCAAGCAAGATGGGAGGTGGTTGGAGAGGTGGAACAGAGGAGTCCGTGACCTCTCCAGCTGCTGTTAGACTACAGACCAAAGGATGTAGGATTCTGATTCCAATTACACTATGTGTGTGGGTTCCCACACCACCATGCAATTCTGCGACACCAGCTGAGTGTCCACCAGTTCAGTTCAATTCTGATACTATCTACCTGGAGATAGCATCCGATCTCACTTGTTAGGGGCTCAGTTCCACAAGATTATCCCTCTCCCCCACTTCAGACATCAATTGCAAGTCCAGGTTGTCACTTGGCTATAGATCTGAGATTTCAACAACAGCCTCCTTGGGTTCGATTAATTTCCTAGAGCAGCTCACAGAACTCAGAGACATAATTTACTTACTAGACTACTTATTTATTAGAAAAGATAAAACTCAGGAAGAGCTGATGGAAGAAATGCATGGGGCAAGGTACGGGGAAAGGGTGGGGAGCTTCCATTCCCTCTCCAGGCCGACGATGCCTGATGTGTGTTCATCAATCTGGAATGTACCCCACCCAGTTCTTTGGGGTTTGTATGAATTTTCATTACACAGACATGATTGATTAAATCACTGGCCACTGGTGATTGATTCAACCTCCATACTCTCCTCTCTGAGATTTGGAGGTAGGACTGAAATTTCCAACGCTCTAATCTTCTGGTTGATTTCCCCTGGCAACCAGTCACCACGCTAAGGTGCGGTCCCAAAGCCATCTCATTAGCATAACAAAAGACAGTTCTGTTGCTCTCCTGGTTTAGGAAATCCCAAGGGTTTTAGGAGCTCTGGGTCAGAAATGGAGATGAAGATCAAGTATACATTTCTTATTACGAATCACAGTATCTCCGAGGGCAGCGGGAGGTCAGGGAGAATGTCTGGGAGGCTGGTCAGAAGTTAGAGAAGGTAGTTGTGTCTGGGTCTTGGGAGGTGGATTGGAGGTGGGTCTCTTTGCTCAGGACCACGTTCGTTCCTCTTCCATCCGATCTGCCCTGCACGCCTGGGAGTTTAACAGTGTGCTATTTTTATGATAATAATGTGTTGCAGATTTATAGGCGTCCCATGTTTGATGTAGCAATTTATGAAACAATGACACTATTTCACACCTTTCATCTTAAGAAGATGACACATTTTCTGCTCTGAGGAAGCCAATTAATTAACCTGATTCCACCCTCTGCACAGAGGAGGGTGTCCCTACGCCCATTCCTGGGCTGTTAAACTGAGGGCCTTTGCAGCATCTCAAAGCTCCCTCTCCTCAGTTCTGCCCTGTGCACGACATCAGCAGAATTTTGATTTCTGAATATCCTCGTCCAAGCTTTTTTGAACTTTTAGAACTAACGTGCAGGTAGAAACGGGAATTATTCTGGAATAATTCTGAAATCTTCATGGCAGAGAGGGGGCCAGGGAGTGTAAGTAGGAAGTTGAGCTCTCTTCCCAGTTATATTGGGAACGAAGATTCAGCTCTACGCATGGGGAGAAAAGGCAGAAGGAGGGCGGGCAGGCAGGAGTGTGCTCCCAGGGAAACCGAGGCCTGTAGGGGTTGGCCTGCTTTGGCCGTTCCGTGTGCCGCTCCATTTGCAGCCATTTGCTGGAAGGACACAGTGTCCTCCGCAGGTGCCCATCCACCCTGTGAACTTCTTGCTTCTCTGAGTCTTGGTTTAAAAGATGCCTATTTTGTGTACCTAAGTGTAAGCCAACAACTCCATCTGCTGCCCAACCAAAGTGACTGTGCTTTGCTCCAAGGCCCGAGCTGAGTGTACAGATAAACTCGTGTGCCCTCAGCAGAGGCCTGCTACGGGGCCGCGCCGGGTGGGTGATGCAGGGCATCTTCAAGGCTGATACGACTTCACTCTATTTCCACACTGGCTCCAGCCCCTAGCCTCTGTGCGCTCTGCTCGTTCCTGCTTCTCTGGTGTGAGGTCTGATGTGCAGAGTCAGGAGTCTTCCAGGGCATCCAAGAAAGCAGCGGGTGCTCTGGAAGCGAGTGACCCGTTGTCATTGGGAGTGACGTGCACTTGTTTGCCAAGAGGCAGGCAGCTTCACCTCTAGGGACTTAGGAACTCACGGTAGTCAAGAGTTCTTTGGATTCAGGGCAGATTTAATCGTCTTTCCTTACTAAGAGTGAGAAACTGCTTCCATCAGCTCCTGTCTGTTCCTGCTCTCTTGGTGGAGGAGAAAACAAGGCAGCACCCTACCAGTCACATACGCCTGGGAGCCTTTTCTGTCTGGTCTTGGTTTCAGCAGCAGGCCAGCTGGCTGTTTAGGGAGGACTAAAGGGCTCCATGCACGTTGCCTATGTGGGTCTGAATTGCACTGCTCTGCCAAGGGCTTAGGAGGGGCAGCATCTGCGTCCATGGGTGTCGTGGGCATTAGGCTCTCGGATAACAAGAAAAAAGGGCAAAAGCTGAATTTTCGTGTGCCAAGAGGAGGAAGAGTATCAGAGCCAAGAAGATCCAACCCAGGCTGCCGAGAGTGGCTAAATGGTGCCCATTAACCTCTGTCAGTGCCGGCGCCCTGCAATGGGCCTTTTGCCAGAAACCAGCCCAGAGTAGAAAACAAGGTTTGTCTGGCTCTGCATTACCATAGGATGGAGGCATGGGAATTCGCAGTCAAAGAAGCTCAGCTGTTCCATCCCCAGTCTGCAAGGGCTGCAGTCAAGCTTTCTGCGGACTGACAGGATGCAGGTCCGTGTTTTTTCCCAGGGAGGAAGTGGACAAAGAGAGCTCCTGCTTGTTGTGGTCACGCTCCTGGCAAACAGCCGCTTCGGACGGGGAGCGTGCATCTCATCACCGGCCGGGACTTGGCCCATGTTGAGGGTCTGTCTTCTGAGAACTGCTTCCACGTTTCCTGTTCCTGCTGTCTGGGGGACTTGCAGTTTTCTACCGCTGCTCAGATTCCCTGGTGAGGAAAGGATACTCACCACGTGGTAGAAGACGGCTCTATTGAAACTAGGATTTCATGTGCTTTGCTAGAGTCACTGATCACCTGAGAACATCATTAGAAAACCTGCAAATAAATATCTAGAAACCTCTCTGGAGGGGATTTCTCCTTTTTATTCTTTGATGGGTTAGCAGCCTGACTTAGCTTCTTAGCAAAAACCACCTTTCTCCCATCAGTGAAACTGAATTGGGGTGTTTACCGCAGTCACGCATATAAGCCAAAACACTGCACTGAGCTTTATGGAGCAGTTATTAACAAGAGCCATTTATTTCAAGGCAAAGAACCCTAAAGTTTGGCCAAGAGCCTGAATGAGCATCTCTGTAGAGCACTTTCCTCCCATGGTTGCAACTACATTTTCGTAGAGTTCCTTCTGATCTCTTCTAGATTTTCTATTACTTGGGTTTTCTTTTTCCAACATTTAAGCTTTTCCAGTGACTAATATTAAGGAAAAACTGATATTACAGGAGTCATTTTTGTTTCTATCAAATGTAACAGGTCTGCAGAATCCTGGGCATGCATGAGGAATCCAATTTTGCTCTGTCTTTCAAACAGGGAAGTAGAATAGGAGCTTATTTGTAGAGAGTCTTTTATTGAAGGAACTCTAATAAGCCATTTTTTGAGCAGACGTAACCTAGAACAGAATTTTTAAAACTGTAGGTATGACCATGAGTAGTCCATTACCGTGTTAAAAATAAAAGCAAGTGAAATACAACAGAACGGAATGGATCAGAGAACATCACACATAGTAAGGGTAAGAATCATGTTTTGAAATTTATTTCAGTCGCTTAGATGTAAATATGACTGGAGTAAAATGGAAAATATGTTGCGTACCGGGGCTCATAGTCAAGAAGGCTTGAAAGTCACCAATCATGAATACAAGTCAGGGATTCTTGGGTTCTAGTCCCAGTTCTGCTGTTGCCTTTATGAACATGGGCAACACATAAGACTAAGTAAAATTCCCAAAGAAATCCATTTCAGCGTTCAAGAATTATTAATAATAAAAAATAAATTCCTCTGCATCTTCTACATTCGTCTCTTATCTTCAGTGTTTTGGAAAAACACGATTTCCCCAAGAGCTCTGGGGCATGCAGACCATATAGAGGGACAGAGATACTTCAGGAAGCTAACTTGGCTTGGGGACACTATCTTTGGGTTTCCAGCAGAATTTTTGTGCCAGATTTCTCTGCTTACACTACAATTATATTTTGGTTACATCTGAAAATATACACAAATTCTCTTTTGGTTAGTAGGGGTGGGTGGATGAGGAAGAGCGACTAATTGCCCAGGAAATGCTGAACTTGGTTAATTTGGAAACCACTCCCAGCTAGGTTGAGCCCTGGGCCATTCACAGTTCCTGCTTTGTATTATGACTCATGGAACATTGATCTAATAAGAGCAACCAAGGAGGCTGAGAGTAAGCCAGGCCTCTTGGCTAGAGGGATCGAGAACTTTTTATTTCTTGGCAGAGGTTCTTTCAAAGTAGTCTTTTAATGTCTTGATTCCTTCATTCATAAATTCATAAGAGCATAATTTGGAAGGTATCTCACACTATTACGTGGATCTCATTATGCATGTTGGTATCATCTTCCAAGTTAGTATTTCCTTAAATTCACACAGAGAAAACCTGGGCATCTTGGACCCAACCAGAAGTCAGCTGTGTTCTGGGAGTTAAAGCATATAACTTAAGGAATGGATTCTACTGTACAGCTGGTATGTGGGCTCCAGGAATGAAGGACACCTTGAGGTTCTTAAATCTTAGATCTGAATCTAAACTTGTTTGCAACAAGGAAGCAGTATAGGGTTATTACTATCATTTGAGATCATTGTACTTTAATTCCAGAAATGAATTTTGTAGCTTCACCAAAATGTCAGAACTGGAAGGAAGCCTGCAGACCATCTCATTCAACATCCTTATTTTCAGAGGAGGAAAACCAAGCACTCACTTCTACCTACCTTTTCTTTGAGAGGATGCATTAAATGCTTTTGTCCCTTTACATAAATCTTAAGGAGAGACCATTTTGCCCTTGAAGGTTGAGTATCAGTAACTGATTGGCTAATTGTGAAGGTAGCTTTGCTTCACCTTGACTTTTGCAATACTGAACTTCAATGCTGGAAAACTCAGTGCCTATGAACTCCACACAGAAACCTAACATCCTCTATTCATGACCCAGTCCTCTCGAAACTTCAAGCATGAGACGCCTTGACATGAGCAAGAAAAGTTGGGGAGGCTTTTATTAGCTTTGATTTTGACCCTCTTCTCATAAATTATGCAAAATGTGTCACTTATATGAACAGCCCAGAAGAGTAGTTGCCAGTTGTAATATAAAAAATGATACCACAGAAACTGAGCCCTGGCTGTGGCAGATACCCTGTCAAAAGAATGATTTATAATCTGGAAATACAGGCAGCAAGAGAGGCCCACCAGCTAGGGCTGTATCATCTAAAGCAATCAAATCCCGCAAATATAAAGCAATTTTGTATTACCATTTCCAAGGGCTCCCCACAATAAGGACTCTTGTATGCCCAAGTTTAATATTCAGAGCAGAAACCACAAACTCTAGCAGCCGCTCCTGGTCAAGATAGTTAATAACAGTTCCCAGGCAAAGGCATGCTGTAATAGCATTGCTCCAAGCAGCTGGGGATTTGCTTATATGTCAGCCCCTCTCTCTGAGAACTAGGAAACAATGGTAGGTCACACATCCATTTGCTTTATATATTGATATAATTTCGCCAGAATTTATGATGTGGGAATTATTGCACAGGCAAGAAATGTAATCTAACCTTCATCTCACACAATGCAGAAAAGATATTATGGTTTTGAGAAAAATATACTGACTTGTTGAATCAGATTATGCACATGCAGTCCTAATGGATTTCAATATTTCCTTGGACAAGTCATTGTTATTTGCATTGTATGTATTAAATTGGCTTGTAGAAAAGATGTTTTTACAAATAATAAAGAATTTTAATGCCATTTCTTCTTTCATTGTCTCAAGTTCTGGCATATGAGTTCATTACTGGTAAATTTTAAACATCTGTGTGTGTGCACTAGCTATCCTAATTTCTCTAGCCCACATTTGGACTTTAAATATCCAATTATTCCAATAACATATGATTCTCTTTGGTCCTTAGGAAGAGTTCATTAAGCCTCAGTTGTCAAATAACGTAAATGCTGATAGCCTTTGAGGACTATTTTACAGATGATCATTACAGTGAGTTTTGAAGTCCTATTTTGTGGCCCTTGAAGCCATTTGGATCACTTTGAATTCTATAGTCTTCTTCTAATGGGAACATGAATATAAAATATGTTTTAAAATGAAGGGCTTTCAAGATGGCACTTACTTGTTTCATGTAAGAACTAAACATTCCTTAAATCAAAAATAATTTTCATGTATCTTAAGATAGACATGGCAGTTTACAAATATCGGAGGAGTGCCCAAACCTGTACGTCTACAGAACTGCCCTTTTGTAATACTTTTTGATTTCTGCTAATGTCATGAATATGTAGATGAATGATCATGATTAACCCATACAAACAAAAATCACTGTTCTAATTGTTCTGTAATGGTTCTGTTGAATTGCAAAAATATTGCAGAGTTAAAATCTTCATAATCTGGACTTCATTTTTGAAAATATGTACTTAAGAGATGGCATATATTATCCAAATAGGGAAAAAAAATTAATCTCTAATTGGCTGGTGTCTCCAAATACGAATGGCTATTCTTCATTTCGTCCCTACTGCCACACACTATACCAGGTGCCTAACTACACTGTCTCGGATCTTTGCCTCCCCTCCTCCTTCGAGGTCACCATTGTTACCCTCATTCTTCAGGTGAGGAGTAGAGCCTGCATTTAAACCAGTTTGCTGGATTCCAGAGCCTGGATTTTTTTTCAGCGTTTCCTGGAGCTGCTCCTCCCATAAGGCTGGCCAAGTTAGGGCTCCTTTCAGCTGTTTCCTGGCCACTCCAACACCACTCCGACATTCATCTTCTTACTTATCTCCCATGAGAAATACTCAGAAATCTTTTATGAGATATAACCAAACCCCAGCTGAGGTGAACAGAGTTCAGGAAGCCATTTGTTTCCTTCAGGGAAAAAGAGTAGGATCAGAAACATTTGAATGGTCCCATCCTTTCCTCTTCCTGCCTTGGATAGGAATGTGCTGGCTGATGCAGCAGCAGCCATCTGCGGTCATGAGGCAGAAACTGAGTATTTCAGGCATATGGTCTTGATGTTGCTAAGTGACAAAGCCAATGGCTGACAGCTTCCTATCTCCAAAAGTCTTGTTATGTAAGAAAAAAGACTCCTGTTTAAGATCTTTGAAGTAGAAGTTTTGCAGCCAAATATCCTCTAAGGTGCACCCACCTCACCATGTGGAAACTTCATTTAGTTCTTTTTCTCATAGAGGAAAAGTTTTCTTTCCCCTTAGCCTTTGAAGGGTAGAATCTGGTGACTGGCTCCTGGACAGAAGCCATAGGTGGCGTGTTTGTAAGTTCTGGTGATGCTAGGCGCACATGTGAAAGTCTCAGGAGGGGGAGGAAAAGACCAGTCACACTTGATAGCACTTGAGAATCACCTTCCTATCTGACTAAATCCATTCTTATCTTTGGAGAGACTTCTTGATCACCTAATAAAAATGTTTGCATAAAATTGTCAAGTGAAGGCTCATGGGATTTGACTTTCCATCATCTCCTCCTACCAGGTCTGTCCACCCTTATTTCCATCCTGGTTGTTCCATTAAGATAGGTTTGCCAGGTTTAGCAAATAATACAAGATGCCAGTTACATATGAACTTCACAAAAACAATGAATAATATTTTTAGTATACGTATGTCCCATGAAGTATTTGGGACACATTTTATCTGGCAACTTGAAGTCTCTGTCCTCACCTCAGCCCAAAGAGTTTGTGCCAGGCCACCCAACAAAGCCCTTTGTAATTTCTGTACTCAACCACCCCAAGTTATCCATTTGTTTTACTTTATTTTCCCATCTTCACCATCCCTTACTGGTTATTTTATTCCCATTTTCCCTCTGCCTCTCCACTTCTGATGCCTGACGGATGACTTCCATTTCCCAGTGTTGCCTCTTTCCTGAGGAGAGAGCCCCCAGCAGCTGCTCTTCCTTTAAAGCCCTGGAACAGCAGGTGGTGCAGTCCCAGGCAGTTCTCCCCGGCATCGGGGAGGGAAACCAATCTCTCTGATATTAATGGGCAAGTCTGATTTACTCTCACTTTGATGATGAAATGTTGTTTGTTCATTTATTTATTGGACAAACAGTGATTGAGCACACAGTATATGCTAGGTGCCATGGGGGAAAATGAGTAAGACACGGTGCCTGACTTTGAAGACCCGCAATAAGTTGCAGAGATAACATAAAAGCAAATGATTATAATACAGTGCTATCAGTGCTCACAGACAAATGGGCAGTGCATCTCGGGACTGGAGAAGGAAGGGGCCTTCTGCATTTACCGGGGGCACCAGTGTTGCTCAGCTAGGATGGCTGCTCTTCTTCCCATCCCCTACCCAGATCCACTCTTTCCCACTGGTTCGGTTTTATACAATTTCCCAGCGACCCATCTCCAGCCTTATGGAGTCAGGGTGCCTGCGTGGCACCTATTCAGTAAATTCCCTGAGGACAGGCATAGGGTTCTTCATGTTTGCCTGCTTTAGCATCTTTGGCACAATAAAGGTCCTCAAAAATATTTGGAGGGTCAAACATTGATGCTTTTTAAGGCAGGGCTTTTAAAAAATGGAGGAAGTAAGGAAAAAAAAAAAAACCAACGCTTCCAACAGAAAAAAAGGAGGAAGTGAGAGAATCACATGGCTTTTATAGGCTATAGCCCAAGTCAGCTGCTGAGCTGCACGTAGAGGTCACAGCTTGGGAATTTGTAGTCACTTGTTGAATTGGTAGAGTCAGGCATAAGTGGTATACACATAATTCCCAATTCCATCTGAAGTAGAATATTTTGGGGCCTTGTCCTTCTAGTTACCCCCAAACAGATCTGATGTATTGCTTTTCAGCATTCCTACACAGTATTTATATAAATAATTGCAACATGGAAAGCCTTCTTCTGTTCTGCAATGTGTCATCACATACCTTCTAGGGTCCCCGCTGGGATCTTTTTAGTGGGCCAGGGCCTCTGTATTTAGAGAATCACTTCTGCCTGTTTGGCTGTTTTGTGGGTCTGTTTTTACTTAAGTGTGCATAGGAATGGAAATCTAGCTGTTAAATTAATCTGGCCTTGGTGAAATATGTCTGCTTCGCTAGTAAGACCACCAAAATTTACATTTTTGTCCCTCTTTAGTGCCGGCAGGCCTTTAACTCCTCTTTGCATGATCTTCCCAGAACATGTCTCAAGAGACCCAACGACTCTGGGAATGATGTCAGTAATGTTGGGGCAAAGTGAAAGGAAGAATTAACTCTATTACTGTAGTTTACTTTTAACAATCACGTGGGGATGAGGGGTGAACGGTGGGCTTACAAAGGATCAGGGCTGGAAAGTGTGGCTGCCTCGCCCTCCTGCAGCTCAAGCTGCCTGGATGACGGGAGTGTGCACAGAGGAAGTTGATGAAAAGGCAGTTCTTCCAGGTCTTCTTTGGGAAAAATGTGTTCTCCTTCCTTGTGCTCAAGACAATACTGATTGTCGTTACTGCCCAAGAAAAGTGACAGCTGTTAGCCAGCATTTTGAATTTGTACAGTGTCAAATGGGTTAAATGACAGAAGGATCCATTTGTTGAGTTCATGCTGCAGAACATGATCTGGATGAAGTCAATCTGAAGGTATCTCATGACCAGCTTTTTTTTTCTTTTCCTGTTCTTCTGTTATTGTAATCTCAGCTTGTATTGCTGCAGGCATGGTTTACTGCAAGACCTCCTAACTGTTCTATTGCTTCCAGTCATTCCTCCTTATCCATCCTGTACACTAACTCCTAACCAGTCCTTTAAACATATCTCCTTTAGAGGGACACATTTGGAATGCTGATTGAACGAGAGCAGCAGGAATCTCCTTTATTAAAATTCCATCAACAGATCTTTACCATTATCCGAAACATAGGCCACTCTCAGAAGTTTCAACAAAGTTTAGCAGGTGCAATTTTTGAACACATGAATAAACAGAATTAAAAGTAGCTCTGAAAAAATTCGAAATGTGAAAATATACTACATCTGAATTGAATGTTCATCAAAGACCCAAAATATTTCCCAGAATAGCTGGAATTCATATTCAGAGAGATGACTGAAGAAGCACAGTGATGAACACATGCAGTCTGATATGGGAAGAAAGAAGGAAAACAGAACAAAAGAGGGAGAGAAGGAAGGAGGGACAGGGAAAAGAAGAAAGAAAAGAAACGATTAAAAAAGGAAGCAGACCACTAGGTCATTACTGGAAGTGATAAAATCAAAATGAAAACACTAAGATCAGACCTGTAAAATAGAAGATAAACGTGAGTCATGTACTGAATATATAGCAAAAAACATGGCAAAACAGGAGGATAGAGAATAGATCCAACGGGTGAGTAACAGGAATTTCTGAAGATGATAGGCAGTATGTATACACCTCCGACTGGAAACTGAGAAGGCTCATAGAGTTGATGTGGTATACAGCCAACACCAAAATACAGCCTCATGGAAAGAGAAGGGATATTGCTAATTTACAAGTCAAAAATTAAGGTTACCTGCAAGGGAGGAGAAATTGCAGAGGCTTTTTATCCTTCCCCACTTAAATGATCAAACCAGAAATAATGGAACAACCTTTCAAGGAGAAAGGGGGAGACTGAAGAATGCTTTTCATTTACAAAAGCAACTGAGTGAGTAGTTCACTTATTCATTTAGCCAAAAAGTAAACAAAAAAACAAACCCTCTATCTCTATCATCTATCAGTTATATTTATCTATCTATCATCCCTATCACTCTATCTATCAATCATTTAATACTTATAGAACTCTAACAAGACACTGAAGTTTTCTGGGTGGTGGTAGAGGGGTGCAGATACCCAGAGGCTTGCAGAATGAGGACAAATCATCCAGGGAGCATGAAAGGATGGCCAGGAGGCACATGGTGGACAAACCACATTAAAGAAGTAATGACTATGTTGAAGACACACCGGGGAGCTATTGAAGTGGTTCAGCCAAGGGAATAATACAGTAGTTTGCATTTTCAAAAATCCTCTGGATGTAGAGGGGAGAAGGAATCAAAGATGAGTAGAGATTGGTGGGAGAGGGATGAGTCAGAACATCATTGTAGTTTTTCAGATGAAAAATGATGCCAGCTTAGACCAGGGTGGTAGCAATGGGTGTAGAAAGAAGCAAAGGTGTTTGAGAGATATTTAAGATACAGATGAAAGGCAAGCAAGGACTGGAGGAGTGTGAAGTCAAAGATGCCATTGACATTTCTACTGGAGCAACTGGACTAGGGAATTCAGAAGAAGGGGTAGGTTTGGGGGAAACTTGGACATGCCAGGGAAATATCCTGTAGGCAGGTGGTAGGCACTGTGGATTTGAGCTGCAGAGAGAGATTTGAGTGACTTTGGTTGGAAGGTCATTATGTCATAGGAGTACATGCAGTTGACCAGGGTGAATATAATAGAATGAATTGAAACTGAAAGGCATTTTCAGCATAGCTGCTTGAAAACATTCATAATTCACATCCCTTGTTCCATCAATGACTGCTGGAGGATTCAACAACCAGGAATCATTAGCTGGTGAAAAGTAAATAAGTAACAAATATTAAAGAAAGGGTTGATGCTGATAAGTCTAATTAATTGGAGTGAATAAACTAATAAATGAAAAGAATTTACGTCAAGAAAAATGAAGGAGAAAAATAGAGGTGTTTCAGAATTTTAAGTTACAATGAATAAAGAAATGAGTGGATAAAGGGGCAAAGAGGGTATCTGGAAGTAATATAGTTTTTGTTTGCCACAAAAATTAGTCCAAAGATGTTAATGTCAAATACAATGTCAACAATGATTATCAAGTATTTTACAGTTATAAACATACCTATCCACAGAGGTCATCTTAACCTACAGAAAAAGAGGAAATGTGAAATCTCCAATCATAGCTTATAGTATATTAGATATATACAAACTAGAGTGGGGGGGCTTGTTCTGTTATGGTAGGTGTTTCTGGTATCTTCATTTTACAAACAAAGATTCAATGAGGGTATAAGATTTGATTACATTCTTGATTCTAACCCAATGACCCTTTCACTGTTTATTTCATAAGACCCATACAGTGTGACAAAAGATAGGTCACATGTAGTAATTAATACTCTTTTGTGCAATTATGTCTATCCTAAGCATTTAGAGTAATGCCTGGAGCATAGTAGGCCTTCCAAAGAAAAATTTTCACATTTCTGGTTTAATTAGTTAATTAATTATAACAATGAAAGTAAATGCTCAAAATTGCTTTCACTGAAAGAAGCATATCAAAATAAACTATGCAATTCAGTAGAAGAGACACGCTTAAAAAGGTTATGATGGCTGGAGCCCCAGTGGCCATTTTGGAGCATGTATATGAAGTCATACACCGTTGTAGAAAAGGCTGTTCCCTCAGGGACTCAGCTTGAAGAAGTCTGGACTTGAGCACTGTGAATCTATGAGACTACTTGTTTTAGCTGTGTCTCTGTCACTCACACCCAAATCTTGTCCTCTGTGATAAAATTTTCAAGAAATAATTTAGAATTGGCTTTAATATACAGATAAATAGATCTAGATCCCAAAGTTGTGACCATCACAATTTTAGCCTAATTAAATTTTAAAGGAATAGAAACTTAACATTCACATTAGCTAGTTAAAAACTAACCCTTTATATACATTTCAAAATAACCATTTTCAAAATCAGATAACAAAGGAAAATAATTTCCTATGGGAGGCTTTGATTATAACCAAGTTAAATATCCATTAAAATGATGGCCAAAGTTAAGGATTTATAATAGTTAATCTACCACCTTTCTTTCTAGCAATAACTACATCTGTATCTATATAATATATGTGTCATATATGTTCTATTATACTCTATATATGTTTAGCTAAATACAAACTAAACATACAAAATCAATTACTTTCATTTATAACAACAAAAAAAGTAATGAGAAATTTCACAAGACTCTTGTTGATAGTAACTTTAAAAAAATGCAATAACCTAAGAAATAGTATAACCAAAGGAATGAGTGAATTACAAAAAGAATGGGAAATATGAAAGGTAGGTATAAATGATCTCAAAAAGGTTAGAAAAAATGAGACATACAATACTGTTGATTTGTCCTAAGGTCACACATAGGCTAAAGCAAACTCACTTGAAATTCCAAGTGAATTCTAGGAAGAAACAAATAATTCACAACTTCATTTTGAAAGGTAAGTGGGTGTAACTCTCAAAAATGTTGCTAAAAAAAAGCCAGTCCTATCCATTATAAAACCATACTATAAGACAATAGCAGTAAAAAAGACTAGAATACTAACAAATAAAATAAGTGGAACAGGATAGAAGCCCATAAATTAAGCAGAGAAATTTAGTGTGTAATAAAGTATCACAAGCAAGATGGAAATGAATAATTATTTAATAAATAGTGAGTGTGAGGAAAATTAATTTCTTCCTTCCTTCCTATGGACCCCAGATAATTTCCATATGGGAAAAAGATGAAGCTAAAAAACTGAATCAATGAAAATCACCAAAAATAAGATAGAATGTCAGATACTTGGAAGGATGAGAACTGTCTAAATGTTGAAGCAATTAAAGAAAATACAGAGTAGTAGATTGCAAAACAATTTCAAAATGCTTCTGTAGTGAAAATAAAGCAGGCTGTTATAAAGATATATTGAAAATGACAAATTATAGTATTATTTATAGTGTGTAAAGATCTCAACTTTGTAAGATAATATTTAGATTCCAAAAAGTGTATGAACCAAAGCGTTGCCCTGACAATTTAAGTGTGAAGAAACACATGCAATTTATTTTTAAAATGTTTAAATTTGCTAGTAACAAAAATGCAAATGAAAAGTACCATTTATTTTTATTAAGTGAAAATTAAATCATCTAATGGCAGATAATCATGAGAAGTTTAGTAGAACTGGCAAATAATAATTGTTGGAATTAGTAGAAATTAGTAGCCCACTTGGAAAACAATTTGGCAGTACAGTTCAGGACCCACTAAATATTCATACTCTGACACTGTATAACCACTCTTGTGAATTAATGCAAAGGAAATAATTAGAAAGCAAAATACGGTATGTGGGGAAACATGATAACTGAACCATTTATAATAGCAAAAATAGAGAGCTAAACAACAAGCATAACATTATAATTTTTTACTTGATAATGCTAGATTAAGAAAGCATATCATAAAATTGTATAATAGCTATAGTCACAATCTCATAAAATGAAGATGGCAGCCCCCCAAAAATAAGAAGACATTATGAGTGGTGTCATACTGAAATTATGGGCAACTTTCCCTTATTAAAGGCTTACTTAATTTTGTTAGGAAAGTCTTTTTGATCAGTATGTGTATGTGGTGTGTGGGTAGGCTTACTGAGTAGTGGTTAGTAATTATGTGACCTTGAACAGTTTACTGGAGATTTTTAAGCGTCAGTTTGCCATTTGCAAAAAGGAGATAATAATAGGATCCACCATCAGAGTAGTTATGAGAGTGGAATGAGGTAATGCATGTAAAACACACGAAAGATGGGGGCCGTCCCTTAGTGAGAGCTCGTTTGTGTTATGGGAAGTCACAGCGGCTTTGAAAATGGTACTGGGAACATGGTGCGACTGTACCCCTGCTCTATATTTTCAGCGGTTCTCCACTATTGACAGAAAATTGTTCCACTTTCTAATCTTGACAGTTAGAGACCTCATTATTTTACCCATGTCAGTCTGACATTTTTATGTACCATTACGTAAACCATTCAGCCATGAAACAGATCTGAGAAACAGCCCTACTCAGACCCTCTTTGGGTGCTCCAGGTCATTAATGTCCTAGAGGAGGCAAACAGACAGACGACAAGTGAACAAACAGAAGAACGAGACCCTTTTGAACCATCCCGGCCAGGCAGACCTTCTGCTATAATGCACTGTCATGCTTGTACCGGTTGCTCTGGCAGGTGGTGCCACTCTGATTGGTTGGTACCTGTGCCATACGTGTTGGTAAGTATTTGAAGTATTACACAGGAAGAGTGGTGTCATGTCTACACTTTTGCTTGGTTATTACAGTTAAAGCCATTTCCCTGGTGCTCATCCCAGCCTCAAACCTTGCCATCTGTCAAAGCTCAACCTAAACTCGACCCTCTGCAAGATACCCTCTCCAGCATTCTATTCCACTCACTTGTCTTTTCTCTGAACATTATGATCTGTTTCTAACTCGTATTTTTCTAATGGAACAGGGAGATCTCAGGGCAGAAAGCCTGTTGTTGCTCATTGGTTAGTTCGTTGCCTTTTTTAGTCTTAAAAATTTCTCACAAAATTATCACAATGCTGAACTTAAATATTGTATGTAGCCTATAAATACCTATGTGAATCAATGGAACATTTTAACTAAGAAAAGACCATGGATTTGTCATAATTCCAGTTTATTGCAAAAGAAGGTATCAGAATTGTTACATCAACATCCCCCAATGGAGAATTTCTGCAATTATTTTCCCTGGGCCTGTTTCTAGAAGTGACCCGTTCTCAGTGCAAACTGGTGCCTTGATTTTTACCTTGGCCAGAAAGAGTGACAAATATATAGTTATGGTACGTAGGTGATCTGCTTATAGCAAGGTCATTCAAAACTAACCAACATGCGAGCAGTAGCTGAAACCTTGGTACCCTCTTGCCTGATTGAAGTGCCTTCTTTCTAGATGGTAGCCTGTTGCCAATGCCTAGACATAGGAATCAGGAGGAAACACAAGGAGAAAAGGTGATCCCTTAGTGCTGAGTTTAGACTGAGAATATGACTTAGAGAAAAGCTTGTACCCTCACTTTGAAAGCGCCGTTATAAAGAAATCAGTGAGCTTTGTGCTAGCAGTGCCCCATCTCTATCTAGATTAAACCATCAAGATTAATGTCAGATCACACGCCAGGAATTTATTCATGAAGCCCTCCTCTATAATATTATTGCAGTATTTGGCACCCAGAGTGAAGTCTCATTGTTTTATAGATTAGTGTCTCTTCCTGTACTACGGAAGAGACAATAATCTCAAACAACTTAGACTAGGGGGAAAAGGAGTTCATGTATTTCGCATGAAAAAAAAAGTGTTTGTCAAATGAGAGATTCCAGGTCTCACTTACACTTCACCTTAAGAGTGGGGACCTGTGGCCACGCTGAGAAGGAGATTGCTGATGTCTGCTCCAGGCACATGAATGGCTACTTTCATTGTGGATCTTTCCCAAGTGAATGGAATGGCTCGTTATCTGTGCTTAAGAATTAGTTTTACCAAACTGTAGCTCTGCTAATCTCTACTACAACATTCCCAAATGTAATTTATGCATGTGGGTGGGGAAACCTATTTGTTTCAGGCTTTATAATAGTTAACTAGCTAACTCCAGTGAATGTTTAGAGAGTATACAATGCAATCAAAATATTAATACACCACACCTCAAAAGAGGTTTAATATTTTACTGCAAATGTCAAGTTGCCCTGGTAATCAGGATACCTTCATTGTGAGATTTTAGATGCTGAAATATTTCAGGTTGTGACTTTCAAAGGTGAGGGAAGGCAGCTTTTTTCTTATTTAAGTGGAGTTTGCTTATTATACTCTGTTTACCTCAAAGGTAATGGTCTTGAGCCATTTTCCACGGATCCATTTGGTCCATGGGTAGTTGGCTTCTATGGGATAGATATGTGTGTTCAAGCAAGTATAGCTAGAGATGTGTATATGTGTGCGCAATTGTGTGTATGCTATGTATGTATGTATATAATAACTTCTATATGGAAATGAATATCTTGTGGTTTTAATTAAAACCTATTTTGCAGAAGTTGAGCAAATACATTTACCAAAATGGGTGATGTACTAAGCTGATATTAACTTATATTTTTCTCCTCACTAAATTACATTAGATTAAAGCCATCAAATAACCCATATATCCTACATCAGTATTGGCAGGTTACCAGTCTTGCCTAATTATAAGGTTTTCCAGTTCTGCAAAATTTTTCTGGAAGATGAAGTCTCTGAAATACATTTTCTTTGAATTTGAATCAACTTTCTCCCTCTTGTCTCTGCACACCAATTATCAGGCCAGCCATTTTTCATTTAGCAGTTTGCCTGAGGTTCTACATATATAAGCAGAATATTATGTCTGTATCATTCAATCCAGTATTTTAGATGCTTGAGCAATAATATTCTCATGTGTATATCATTTCTACTTGACTGTATGTTTAAAGCTCTGACCTGAAAATGATTAGTTTTTGAGGAAGGAGAATAAGGGTGTGAGAAAAATCAGCAAGAGCAGAAGGTGGGTTACTAAAAGTAGGGGTTTCATACACACTGATGAGAAATAGGCCAGCATTGTGAGTTTGTCCTGTGACACAGAAATGTTAACTGTAAGTTGTTTCCTTCCATGGAAATTCATTAAATAAAGAAAAACACAATCCAATATACATAGATTCTGATATAACTCAATTTGAGTTTTCTTACAGCTATGATTTAGCTTGGGCTAATGAACTATGGGCAACTATTTCCTTCACATCACTTCAGCGATTTGGAAAATTTGATAAGTGAGGAGATTTACTATATACAGTATACTCTGTGTGTATCTGTATCTTATATCTGCAGATGCTCCACTTCTTAGCAGAGAAAACATATCTCCTGGCAGAGCGCGCTATCCCCAGTTACTCTTCAGCAACCCTTAAGAGTGGTCAAGTCAGCACCCGCATGAGACTACCAGCCCACTTTAATTCTGAGAACCCTTCAAGAATATTCCTCACTGCAGTGGTATGCAGTTTTATCAAGCACTGGAAATACAATTCTACTTCATAGTCACACACATTTTGACCTTTCCTCTCACCGTATTTTATTTCTGCTGTCAGATGACATGAAAAGAGCAAAAGGCTGCTTATCTTCTCATTTTGTTGATAATGTGGCAATATTAATAATAAATAAATAAAATATGTCTCGACTGGAAATTAGTGGGTTTAATTTCATATAGATGAAACCTGGAATATATAAGGAGGCAATGTTTTGCTCTTGTGTATTCCTGAACTGGTGTTGCCAATCCCACGTTATTTTTGCTAGGCAAATATGTCCTTTGCAACTGCTAGTTAAAATTTCCCCCACCCTAGACAAGGAAGACTTTATAGCTCTTCTATCACTTTTTAAGAACTTTATGACATTTTCTAGGTTGGAATCTCTTGTAACGTTAGAAAGTGGGATCTCCAGATGAGGTTTTGTATTCCAGGGAGCCTGGACCTTCTCCTTTTTAGACCATTCTTCGCATTTAATTACTTGTTTACTGTCTGTATTTCCCATCAGTCTGTGAACTCCATGCTACAGGGTCCCTGTCTGTCTTATTAATACCAGTATCCTTACTAGTTAGCCCAGGGCCTGTAGGCACATGGTGGACACCCGATAAATATTTGTTGAATAAGTGAATGGATAGACGTCTACTCTATAGCATGTACTTAATACATAAAAGTCGTTTCAACTTTTAACCTTTTTTTACAAAGTCTTGCAAAGAAGAGATTTACAGTTCCTGAGAAGTGATCACTTTTTCTCAAGAATTACAATATAAAGAGTCTTGTCAATTGCATACTTCAAAAAATACCTTGTAGGCAGAGAAGGCAAAGGAGACTCTTTTCTAAGGTTTCACTGATAGTTTTCTTTCTTTCTTTCTGCGGAGATGTTTATTTTCAGTTTAGAAGCTATAACACTCAGACCCTTTTAGTAAGTTTGTAACAAAGTCCTTTAAACAAAGATATGGGAAATCTCTACGCCCCGTCTATTCTACTGTGGGCATTTAACTTAGAATTCTCACGTTGTGCCATGCATATCCGACAGTTCCATCGTGCTTTCTATGTGCCGGAGTCTAGGTTTTTTATATGCATCATAGGGGGCAAATGTTATTTTAACTTCATATTGCAGAGGAGGAAATGGAAGCTTGGAGAGGTTATTTAACTTGCCCAACGTGGCACAGTTAATAAGTGTCAGAGGAGGATTTGTAGTCAGGCCCACGGGCTTAACCCCTGTGGTGTTCCACTTCTTACTGCTGTGAGAATATTATAAGAAGTTGGTATTGTTTTTTCCCTCATTGCCAGATCATTGGTGCCAGGGCTAGGGCACGTATAGCACTTGAGCGTCAGAGATGTGAGACTTCTTCAGGGTTTTCACTCTGACAAATTATCTGTGGTTTTGTTTTTGTTTTTTAATGTAGCTATGCTTAAAAATGGAAGAGACAGAGTAAACGAGCGTACTGTACAACTGGACAGAGAAAAGTGCATTTCTAAGAGGCTCTGGCAGAAAAGACTATTTTATTTCTTAAAACACCAGAATGCTTCACTGTGGCTTAGTGAAAACCCACATCCTACGCAGTGTGCGGGCTCCCGTGTGAGCAGCCGGCGACGCGTCCAGCAGAGGGCAGACGAGGTAACCAAAGTCCGGTTTCCATTGGTGCTGCCTGGCTGCAGGGGACTCGAGCCCTGGAAGCAAGTCCGAGGAGGCGTGTAAGATGGTTGTTGCCGGGCTCTTCGCCAGGGAGTGAGACTTCCTATGTGTACAGGAAGAAACAGAAAACGAAAAACCCTTGAGAGAAGCGATTGGCATGTCTTTGGGGCTAGTGTGTTAAATTTGGACTCAAAACAGTTTATTCCAAGGACACTCTGATGCTATTTTCCTGGGGAGCTGACAGGAAACCACAGGTTTAGAAGTGAAGGGACCTGGAGGAAGTTTCTCTTCAGCAATGAGCCTGTGCCATCCTAGGTGAAAAACGTTTTTCCTTGTTGTGGGTTTATTTGTTGCCTTTTTTACAATATGTGGTGGTAAGTTCAGGGGTTTCAGAGGTAGGAGACCAGGTTTTGCACTTTCTCCACCATTTTCTACATTTGTGACCTGGGCTAATCCACCCTTTTCCTGACATTCGTGACTCATAGCACCAACGTGAAGTCTAATGAGAAGCTGCATCACTTAATTCAGCTTCTAATATTTTCACAGAAAACAGTCTTCAGAACCTTTAATTCTGTGCTGGGAGTATACAGTGTTATCATTTCGGAACTCTTTTGAACTCAGTTGTTTTGAAAACATATGGTGTGTGTCCTGGAGTCTGAGACAAAACTGGACATTCAGATGTTCTGGGGAGCTTCCCAGGAGGAGGTGGGAAAGCCGTGATAATTCCGTGCAGGTAGGGACTGGTGAGGCCCCACATGAATAGGTTGTGGACGTCACTGACTGTCAGGCTTCTAGAAGTGACCTCCAGAACAGGGCGATGATACGTCACACACATTTTGACTTTTCCTCTCACCGTATTTTATTTCTGCTGTTGGATGACATGGAAAGAGCAAAAGGCTGCTTATCTTCTCATTTTGATGGTAATGTGGCAATATTAACAATAATAAATAAATAAAATGTGCTCTCGGCCAGAAATTAGTGGGTTTAATTTCAGAGTAATGCCTGTTTCCGCGGCCGGGCAAGCAGCACTGCCTATTTATAATGTACCTTCCAGCAATTTCTTCAACAGCAGCGGCCGCACAAAGCCCACAGGATTGGGACACAGCAGTCGAGTGTGTCTGTGGTCCCTGATGTCATGATCACTGCTCTCTTCAGCGGGCAGGTGAACCCTTCATCTGTGAGTTGTCACACTGAGTCCTTACCCGAGTGGACACACCCAGCGGTTCATCTGTCCTTCAAAGGCCACACTTCCTTTCCGAGCAGAAAAATAGAAGCAGCCGCCAGAGACTTCAATCAGAGGTTTCAGATTCCAAAACTATGACACTGTTGCACTGATGTCATTAAAGCTAACTAACCATATTAAATGAATATTAAAATATGGGCTCCTTTGCATAACATAATGAGCAAGACCGCTTTTAAGTTTCTCCCTGTGCTTTGAGGTGAGGTGGCATTTACATTCCCAAACTTTGAAGTTGGAACAAAATGTACAGGTAGAGGGTACTAGATCAAATAATAATCAACTTCAAAAAGCATTTTGGCTGTTGGATGTCCCAGGGCTAATTTCCTCTAGACATTTTAAATGTAAATGTCTAAACTCATTTAAAAATTGTAAATTGGTCTAGGTTCAATCAAAAAGCATCCCGACACAGAACAGGGAGACTAGGCTAATTGTCATTTGTTTGTCAAATGAATTCCATTTGGAAAGCAATGAAACCTCCAAGCTAATTCTTTTAAGGTGAGCTGGTAGTTGTATTATCAGTTAAATGCAGTAAAATGCATAATCATTCGATGATAATGGAAACTGAACCTGTGTTAGTACTGGGGCTCTGCCTGCCACAGGGCATGGGGTGATGAAACTTAAGTACTGTAATGTCGCCTTAGCCACAATGGCACCAAGTCTGGTCTTTAGCCTTACAGACACTTTCTTTGCATTTTAAAAAACTTTATCAAAGCACTGTGGCAATATAGAAAATGTCAAAGTGAAATGCACTGTAGGCAAATTGAGATTTCATTAATTTTAAATTTATTGCTTTTGACTGATGTATTACCATGCTTGTTAAGAACCAGTAATTTGGAATATCTGTCCGCCTGGTAAAATAGCTTTGTCTCCTTGCATATTACTTTGCACAGACTTTGAAAGACCACAATCTTTCAGAGCAAGTGTGGGCTATTTTTCAGTAGTGTTTCAAAGATTGTCGGGCCTTTGGCTTGTGTTCTGATAAACTTCCACGCACTCCCTGAATGTCTTGTTAAGTATGGGAGGTTAATTGTAGAACTCCTATTTATGGGACTTTGGTGAGTTTTGCCAAATAGTATCTGTGCAAAAGTGGAGAATTGGAAATGTCTCTTTTTCCAGAGCTGGTTCTTTATCATACTCACAAAGTGGGCTGAGATGAGTGATAAAGGGCAAATAGTGATGGAGAGGAACCATGTTCAGGCAGTGGAGAGATAGAACTGCAGTGGTTTTGGGAGGAAGATGGTACAGTTCAGCCAAGACATCTTACAGGCAAGGAAAGGGGGGCTGCAGAGGTCACACAGCTGGTGGGCGGAGAAGCAGCCATTTAGGTCTCAGCTCTGATGTCAAGGTCTCAGGCCTTCCTTCCCTGCTTTAGCTCCTGCTGTCCTCACGCACCTCTGTTGTTGGCCTCTAACATGTTAGTTGGGCAAACTTCTAAAAAAAGCTTTGTTGTAGTATAATTAAAATATTAAAAAATCACAAATATTTAATGTATACATTGTGATGAGTTTGCCCATATGCATATACCCATGAAACCATCACCACAATCAAGATACTAAACGTATCTCGCCTCCAGAATTTCCTTGTATTCTTTTATGTGTGTGCTTTTTTTCTTTGATAAGAATACAATGCAAGCACTACCCTCCTAACATATTTTGAAGTGCACAAAATGGTATTGTTAACTATATCTGTACTGTGTTGTGCAGCAGATCTCTAGAACTTACTCATCTTGAATGACTAGAACTTTATACCTGTTGAAGAACAATTATCCATTTCCCTTTCCCCTAGTCTCTGGCAATGACCACTCTAGTCTCTGCTTCTGTGAGTTTGACCGCTTTAGAGACCTCCTACGTATGGGGAATCCTTTGTCCTTTCACTTAGCACACATCCTCTAGTTCATCCACGTCATAGCAAATGGTAGGATTCCTTCCTTCTTAAGGCTGAACTTTTTACATAAAGAGACACATAATAGTCCAAGAGGCAAAACTGATGATATTATATAGGCACTTGAATGACAGAAGGGGGAACACATATTCACAATTTTTTCTTGATGAGATTCAAAATAGAACAACTGAGTACAGTATTGTGTGGTGTAGGTCTACTAGTGAGAAGAATGGAATTCTTGTTTGTTGGGATAACATTTCACTTGATTGGGGTTCAAATGTAGAAACCATTCTTTGCTCATGGGCCTAATAAAAATGGGCAGTGGGCTGGGTTTGGCTGCAGGCCACAGACTCCAGGCTTCTGCTCTAGCACATTGCACTATTTAATTTTCTCCACTGGACACATCACTGGCTAGAATCACCTTCTGTTTGCTGTTTAATTATCAGTCTGCCTGCATGAGAAAAGCAAGGTCTATGAGAACAGAGACCTTGTCTGATGCATTTGCCTCTGCATCTCCAGCTCTTGGAAGAGCAGGTGTATACCTGGTATGTGGTAGACACTCATTTGGTGTATGCAAATAAAGACTGAATCCAGATTCTAGCACGAAACTGAATAGGTAAGAAGATACATAACCTACCAGAGGGACAGAAGATGCTCATTGTTCCTTTAGCTTACTTACCTCACAGCAGCAGTATGAGTGAAATAAATAACTCCACCTTTAGGTTACTTCTCACTCATGTCACTCTCCCAGTCCCTAGATTCTTTTCTGATTTTACTCATCTGTTGCAAGGAAATAACAGTGAACCAGAGCATGGTATATTTTAATACCTTTACTATTCTGTAGCACTTGGCTGTTTATAAATACACCGTCGTTCACGATCATCAGTGTGCTGAACTCTGTATCCAGCTGCCCTGTGACTCTCTTCCTCTAAGTCCAGGATTCTCTGCATGGAAAAGTAGCACCTGTGCAGCTGCTCGCATGGGCTCAGATGTACCTCTCCCGAGGACTCCTTTCTTCGAGGACTCGGAGGAGCTCCCTTATTGGGAGTGACTATCCTGCACCCTGTGCCATACGCTGAGCTTGCACTGTTCTGTTTCATTGCCATTTCCTCATTCTCTTGTGGGTATCAGTGTTTGTTGTCTGCCCAGATGGCTGTGCATCTGCCCTCTGAGGGTAGCAGTCCCTCTCAAGCTCCTCTGATATGACACACAATACCTGTTTCAGGCATGCATGCGTATTTCATAATTAAAACAAAATTACATGTGGAGGAATAAGATGAGAAAAATCATAAAAGATCAAGCCTGTCTCAACAATTTTGTCTTAAAATACATACACTCCCACAGATTAAAATAAACAAAGAGCATTCAGAGGTAGCTCAGTTTCTTACACCACCAAGTGACATCGAAAATTCATCATCAGGACTGAGACCTTGAGTCACCTTATTCAACTCATAAATATTTTTGTTCATTCTTCTCAGGATAAAAAGTATTTTACAAAGATGTTTCACATCTAAGTGCTTGGTGAGGCTCTCTGGTTAACTTCCAGTTAATCAAGAGATTCTAGGAGTTGGCACAGTCATTCTCTGAACATCTAGTGAGGTGAGGTTTGGCTACAACTGTTGTTGGTAGAAATGTGAGCTCTTCAGAAATCTGTTGTCAGAAAAAAACCCTGAAGATATGTATGATATATACCTGTCCTAACTGACTAGCTTTAAAGGCTCCTTCATGAATATGTTTATAGCTGACATAATAGATGTTAAGTCTCCTCTGTAAGACTGTTGGAATGAAGAAATCTCTGCTTTGCTTGCTGACTCAAAAGAACTAGTAGGAAGAGTGATAGGGTCAGACTCCCAGAGGAATCTCTTGTCATTTCCATACCAAGGAACAACAGACAGAACAGCCAGGAGAAAATGTCCCATTGTTATTCAAACCCAGGACTGGCCTTTAAGGCTGTGGTTTTCAAGTGTGTGTGTGTAAGAGAGAGAGAGAGAATTCTGTCCCCTAGGGAACATTCCGCAATGTCTGGAGACAATTTTGATTGAGTAATCTGGGGTAGATGATGTTACTGGCATTTTGTGGGCAGAAGCCGGGGATGCCGCTAAGCAATCCCTAGTGCCTAGGGCAGCACTTCTTCCCCCAACGATTATCTGGGCCCAAATGTCAATAGAACCACTGTCGAGAAATCCTGTTTTAGGCAAGCCTTCTTTGGCAGCTTCCACTGTGCAGATGTGGAGCTAGGGATCCTCCTGACCTTGACATTTGGATCATACATAATGGGGACCCAATAATCCCAACTTTGAAGAGATCAGTGGAATCTGAACTTTAGGATGGAGTGGGCATCAGAGCATCAGTCTTTGAAGCACCTGAGTTAATGAATTTGGAGGGGGAAGTACACCAAAACAGCACTTCCCGTGACCAGCACAGCCATCCACTGCTGGACAGCCCACATGTCCCACCTTGTGTACTCTGCATTCCACCAACGCCCGATGATCAATTTACTAAATTCTAACTAATGAAATCCCTTACGAGAATTTTTTTCTGTGCTTTAGATTTTTCTGTGGTGAAGAAGGTACCACAAGAAGTCTAATTTATAATAGGAATTATGTTTATTTTTTAAAATCCAGTCATATTCTAGAATTACAACTCACCCAATATACTTTCCATTACTTTCCTTGACTACAATTTGACATAAATGATGATTCTGAAGCAGTATCTGACCCTAACTCAACAGCAAAAGATTGTTTGGAGTTATATATACTTCATGAGGCAGGGGAGATAAAAGGAATGTCAACCAGGGTGGAAGCAAGAAGGAGTTTCAAAAAACTTGTGCTAATTAGAAAATTAATTTTCTGTTTTAATTAATCAATACTTTATGGAATGGTGTAATATTTTATAGAGCCAAGTTGCATCTTTAGAGCAAACTCCATGGCTTTCTGGGAGAGAGCTATAGACAGTTCTCTGAGTTGTCTTTAGCTTTCAATAGTTCTTAGAATTTTACTGAATTGAATCTTTTGAAAGAAGTAGATAATATTATGATCCAACCATGATAAATGACTTGCCTGGAGTTATATAGCTGGAAAGGGCATAGCAATATTTGGATTTAAGTCTATCTGGCTTAAATACTGCATGGATGCATTGAAGTGCTCAAATATTCTTTGTGGTCATAGAAGGAAATTTTTATGACTCCATATTAAGGTAGTACAAAATGAAATAAAAATCTGTTAATCTGATCAGTCTGAACAACTTGTATTTCTGAGGGCATAAAAAGGGATTTTTATGAACAGAACTATTTGAGTTTACACAAACTTGATCAAGTTAACTGAGAAATAAAAAAGCAAACGAGCAAGCAAGCAAGCAAGCAAATCTTCATTTGGGAACAATGGTTCTCAAAACGTGGTTCCCAGACGGGCAGCATCAGCATCTGCTGGGAATTTGTTGGAACTGGGAGTTCTTGGACCCCACCCAAGACCTACTTAATCACAATCCCTAAGGGTGGGTCCCACCATCTGTGTTTTTTTTTTTAATATAATTTATTTTATTATCATTAATTTACAATTACATGTGCAATATTACGATTATTAAACTACCCCTTCATCAGGTCCCCCCACCAACCCCATTACAGTCACTGTCCATCAGCGTAGTGAGATGCTATAGAATCACTACTTGTCTTCTCTGAGTTGTACTGCCCTCCCCGTGCCCCCCCAACATTACATCTGCTAATCGTAATGCCCCTTTTTCCCTCTTATCCCTCCCTTCCTGCCCATTTTCCCCAGTCCCTTTCCCTTTGGTAACTATTAGTCCGTTCTTGGGTTCTGTGAGTCTGCTGCTGTTTTGTTCCTTCAGTTTTTTTCTTTGTTCTTATACTCCACATATGAGTGAAATCATTTGATACTTGTCTTTTTCGGCTTGGCTTATTTCACTGAGCATAATACCCTCTAGCTCCATCCATGTTGTTGCAAATGGTAGGATTTGTTTTCTTCTTATGGCTGAATAATATTCCATTGTGTATATGTACCACATCTTCTTTATCCATTCATCTACCGATGGACACTTAGGTTGCTTCCATTTCTTGGCTATTGTAAATAGTGCTGCAATAAACATAGGGGTGCATCTGTCCTTTTCAAATTGGGCTGCTGCATTCTTAGGGTAAATTCCTAGGAGTGGAATTCCTGGGTCAAATGGTATTTCTATTTTGAGTTTTTTGAGGAACCTCCATACTGCTTTCCACAATGGTTAAACTAATTTGCAGTCCCACCAGCAGTGTAGGAGGGTTCCCTTTTCTCCACATCCTCGCCAACATTTGTTGTTGTTTGTGTTTTGGATGTTGGCCATCCTCACTGGTGTGAGGTGATATCTCATTGTGGTTTTAATCTGCATTTCTCTGATGATTAGCGATGTGGAGCATCTTTCATGTGCCTGTTGGCCATCTGAATTTCTTCTTTAGAGAAGTGTCTATTCATGTCCTCTGCCCATTTCTTAATTGGATTATTTGCTTTTTGTTTGTTGAGGTGCGTGAGTTCTTTATATATTTTGGATGTCAACCCTTTATCAGATATGTCATTTATGAATATATTCTCCCATACTGTAGGATGTCTTTTGTTCTACTGATGGTGTCCTTTGCTGTACAGAAGCTTTTCAGCTTGATATAGTCCCACTTGTTCATTTTTGCTTTTGTTTCCTTGCCCGGGAGATATGTTCATGAAGAAGTCACTCATGCTTATGTCCAAGAGATTTTTGCCTATTTTTTTTTATAAGAGTTTTATGGTTTCATGACTTACATTCAGGTCTTTGATCCACCTTGAGTTTACCTTTGTGTATGGGGATAGACAGTAGTCCAGTTTCATTCTCTTACATGTAGCTGTCCAGTTTTTCCAACACCAGCTGCTGAAGAGGCTGTCATCTCCCCATTGTATATCCAAGGCACTTTTATCAAATATTAATTGACTGTATATGTTTGGGTTAATGTTTTGATTTTCTATTCTGTTCCACTGGTCTGTGGTCTGTTTTTGTGCCAATACCAAATTGTCTTGATTACTGTGGCTTTGTAGTAGAGCTTGAAGTCAGGGAGTGTAATTCCCCCTGTTTTATTCCTCCTTCTCAGGATTGCTTTGGCTATTCGGGGTCTTTTGTGGTTCCATATGAATTTAGAATTATTTGTTCCAGTTCATTGAAGAAAGCTGTTGGTAGTTTGATAGGGATTGCATTGAATCTGTAGATTGCTTTAGGTAGTATAGCCATTCTGACAATATTGATTCTTCCTAGCCAAGAGCATGGGATGCTTTTCCATTTGTTAGTGTCCTCTTTAATTTCTCTTAGGAGTGTCTTGTAGTTTTCAGAGTACAGGTCTTTCACTTCCTTCGTTAGGTCTATTCCTAGGTACTTTATTCTTTTTGATGCAATTGTGAATGGAATTGTTTTTCTGATTTCTCTTTCTGTTAGTTCATCATTAGTGTATAGGAAAGCAACAGATTTCTGTGTGTTAATTTTGTATCCTGAAACTTTGCTGAATTCAGATATTAGTTTTAGTAGTTTTGGAATGGAATCTTTAGGGTTTTTTATGTACAGTATCATGTCATCTGCAAATAGTGACAATTTGACTTCTTCTTTACCAATCTGGATGCCTTGTATGTCTTTGTTTTGTCTGATTGCCGTGGCTAGGACTCCAGTACTATGTTGAATAACAGTGGAGAGAGTGGGCATCCCTGTCTTGTTCCCGATCTTAGATGAAAAGCTTTCAGCGTCTTGCCGTTAAGTATGAAGTTAGCTGTGGGTTTGTCATATATAGCCTTTATGATGTTGAGGTACTTGCCGTCTATACCCATTTTGTTGAGAGTTTTAATCAGGAATGGATGCTGAATCTTGTCAAATGCTTTTTCAGCATCTATGGAGATGATCATGTGGTTTTTGTTCTTCTTTTTGTTGATGTGGTGGATGATGTTGATGGATTTTCGAATGTTGTTCCATCCTTGCATCCCTGGGATGAATCCCACTTGATCATGGTGTATGATCCTCTTCATGTATTTTTGAATTCAGTTTGCTAATATTTTGTTGAGTATTTTTGCATC